>SZYD01000765.1:0-56622 GCA_009363875.1 Mikania micrantha | reverse complement strand
AGGGATACCACCAGATACAAATGAACGTGCAGGACGAGGAGAAGACATCTTTTCACACAACCAGGGGCATATTTTGCTATACAAAAAGCCTTTTGGTTTGAAGAATGCCGGAGCCACATACAACGACTGATAGACAAATTTTTTCACAAACAGGGGGTCGAACATGGAGGCGTATGTTGATGACTTGTTATTAAAAGCAATGATGAGGAGACCATGCTCAAGGATATTGAAGAAACATTTGACAACTTGAAGCGGATCAATATGAAGTTAAACCCGGTCAAGTGTTCCTTTGGTTTCAAGAAGGAAAATTTCTTGGTCACATTGTTAGCAAACAAGAAATTAAAGCTAATCCGGACAAAATTCAAGCTATACAGAATTTGTCTTCTCAAGAAGCAAGAAAGATGTGCAGAGCCTCAATGGGAAGCTAGGGGCATTACACAGGTTCTTGTCCAAATTGGCAGAGCGTTCCTTGCCATTCTTCAAGGTATTAAAAGGATGCACGAAGAGGTTCGAATGGTCCGGCGAGGCAGAACATGCTTTCCAGCAAATGAAAACCCACATAGCCGAGTTGCCGCCTATGATTGCACCTCGAAATGGGGAAACATTGTTATTATACATAGCCACAGGAGATGAAGCCATAAGTTCAGTATTGGTAGCAGAAAGAAATAACCAACAGGAACCTGTATACTTTGTTAGCAAAGTTCTGAAGGATGCAGAAACAAGGTACCCACCCTTGGAAAAAGCGGTCTTGGCAATTGTACACACTGCCAGACGATTGAGACGATATTTTCAAGCCTATCATATTCAGGTCATGACCAATCACCCTGTACGGGAAATACTGGCCAAACCTGAAAACTCAGGTCGAATGGCTAAGTGGGCGATTGAATTGGGTGAACATGGGTTGACTTATCATCCACGGACAACCATAAAAGGGCAGGTCCTAGCGGACTTTATGGTCGAAGGGGCCAGTCTGGATGCTGAACCAGGAGAAGAGATACGTGAAGTTGCAACAGAAGAAAGCGAAGTCCTAGTGAGTGGTTGTTATACACGGACGGGGCATCCAGTGTGGAAGGAGCTGGTGCTGGCCTACTTTTAATAAGCCCAGAAGGTATTGAGCTTACCTATGCTCTCAAGCTAAACTTCCCTAGTACGAACAATAAGGCCGAATACGAAGCTTTGCTGGCCGGTTTACGATTGGCTTTAAAGATGAAGGTAACACACTTGCTAGCTCACGTCGATTCATTGTTAGTGGCTAATCAAGTAAATGGAAGCTATGAAGCAAAGGAGGATACGATGAAAGCTTACGTCCAGCAAGTAAAGCAATTGCAGAGCTTGTTTGTCGTATGTGATTTAGTGCAAGTATCCAGAAGTCAGAACAAGAAGGCTGATGCACTAAGCAAATTGGCATCGTTGGCATTGCTCACTTAACAAAGAAAGTTTTAGTAGAAGTGCTTCAAGCTAGATCCATCCTAAAGAAGGAGGTGAACGAAGTAACGAGTAATGGAGGAAGGAGACAGCTGGATGACCCCCATCTTTCAATATCTCACTACAGGATCCCTGCCAAGTGATAAGGAAGAGGCCGCTGGTGTTATCATCAAGTCAAACCAATATACGGTGGAGAACGGTCTCCTGTTCAAAAAGTCATACTTAGCACCACTCCTTCGATGTGTTGGGCCAGAACAAAGCAATTACTTGATTCGCGAAGTGCACGAAGGTATTTGTGGAAATCATGCTGGGCCACGGATGGTGGTAGCAAAATCATGAACATGGGATACTATTGGCCCACAATGCATCAGGATACTATTGAAGAAATACGAAAATGTGAAGCTTGCCAATTACATGCCCCGGTGAGAAACACACCCAAGTATGACTTGATAACCATTCTGCTGCATGGCCATTCCACAGGTGGGGAATGGATATAGTGGGCCCATTCCCAACAAGCCGAGGAGGTGTGAAGTTTTTGCTGGTTGCAGTAGACTATTTCACAAAATGGCCAAAGGTTCGGCCCCTGGCTTCGATAACAGGAAAAAAGTCGTCAAGTTCTTCTGGGAAAACATCGTATGCAGATATGGCCTCCCAGGGATAGTCATCACAGATAATGGCAAGCAATTCGAAGCAGAACCTTTCAAAAGTTGGTGTGCGGGGTTACACATCAAGCAAATATTCACGTCTGTCGCCCATCCCCAGGCAAATGGACAAGTAGAAAGGATGAACAGAAGCATCGTGGAGGGCCTGAAGGCTAGACTGGGAAGACATGGGAAGAATTGGCTAGATGAGCTACCAAGTGTGCTGTGGGCAATTAGGACGTTGGAAAAAACTAGTCATGGGAAGTCTCCTTTCAGCCTGGTATATGGGTCCGAAGCAATGATCCCAGCGGAAGTAGGGGTGGTCTCCCCAAGGCAACACACTTTTGAAGATAGCAAGAATGAGCGGGAGTTATTGCTTAACTTGGAAATGGTGACTGAAACAAGAGAAATCGCCAGCATACAAGAAGCTCGGTACAAGCAATGTATGGCAAGGTACTACAACGCCAAAGTCAAACCAGAGATCTACAAGCCTGGGGACCTGGTGCTTCGCAAAAATGATGCGAGTCGAAAGGAGGATGCGGGCAAAATGGGGCCAAAATGGGAAGGTCCTTATCTGGTTGCCGAAACCCACCAGCGGGGTTCATACAAGCTTAGGGATATGGAGGGAAAGCCTATCCCTAGGCATTGGAATGCCTGTAATTTACGACGCTTTTATGTCTAGTTATGGGGATAGTATTAACATGTTTCTTTTGCCCTATTGAGGGAACACTTGCGTGTTACTTTTTAGCACCCATGCAAAATATGTTGATCCTGCATTTTGTAAGGCATTTAGGCCATTATATAATTAATGAAACATGTTTTATCCCTAATCGTTATGTCATACTTACTTATATTATTCCAAATAATAACGTAAATGAGTCTCCCAAGAATGTGGGCATGTAAGCAAAATTGTTAGTCGCGCAGGGCTAGACATTGCTAAGCCACCACGCTGGACTGAACTACCAAAACACAAACAGTTCCATGGGGTCCGGCCTTGTCCTACCCATGTCGAGGGTGAGCTCCTATACAATTACGCTCCATGGGATCCGGCCATGACCTACCCATGAAAAGGTATACCTGTTAAACATGCAAATGGACTACTTCCTGTTTATCAACAAAAAGGCTGATCACCTTATATATATAATACATAAACATACACCAAAAACCATGTAACATCTGGATTGATATTCAAAAAAGATTACACCAAAACATCTTTATTCAAGACTAACAAGATAACATGGTAGCATACTAGATAAACAAAAAATATAATTCACCATAACAGCTTGTTACTCCACTACCCTGCCTTTTATGCTTCCTTGGATACCGTATCATTCCCAGGGGTTTGCAACACAAGGGTAGTTGACGGGGATTCCTTATGGACAGGAAGGGTTGCAGGATGAGTCTTTGGGGAAAGTGGGGTGACTGAGCCAAAGCGAGGAGGAGGCAAGGACATGGTTGAAGTGGCAAGGCTGACTTGCCCGAGACTAAGCTGAGAAGTGTCCGCCTGATGCACTCCATGATCCTTGGGAAGCAACCCCTGGATCATAGACAAAGGAGAATTTACACAATGGGCGAGCTCATCTAAAAATGGAAACTGCATGCTCTCAAAGGCTTCCACAGCTTGGCGAAGTTTCAATTTTGAATCTGGCATATACTGAGGCAGCAATTCCATAGGACGGTTATTGGCAGCATAACGGTAACCAGCCTGAAGCCCCACATACACTCCATTGGTATGCGCGGCTTTCTGTACGTTAGCAAGCGGCTCGAGGAACTCTGGGCTCCGACGAAGCAGCCCCACAACCTGTTTAAACCCTTCGGAAATAAGACAGACACGATCTTTGGAAAGCTCCTCCAGTTGTTCCTTTAAGACATGGTTTTGCTGTAACAGTTGGCCCAAAGCATTTTTCATACGGGATTCCTCGGCTTTGAAAGTTTTTCTCTTATCATTTAAAGAGGACCGACCATCCTCCAGGGCTGCCATTCCTTTCTCGAGGTCTTCCTTGGCTTGCCCAATCTCATTATGCAAAGCATTGGCCTTATCCTGATAAGACTTTTTCACCTCCTCCACACGTTGAGGACAGGACCGATGCTCATTTTGTAAGGTTAGTAATTGAGACTTCATATTCGAAGTAACGTCTGCTTGGTTTTTCAGTTGAACGCAATGGGTGGCTAGTTTCTTTTTTGTCTCCGCAAGAGCATCAGTGCATAAGGACCAACGTCGGGCTGTCTCAGGGAGTAGGGCCCCTAACTGTGCCCAATGTGCGTACAAGCCATCCACAACAGCACCATCGGTATACGAACTCATCTTCAATTTCTGACCGGGAATGGCGAAACCCATAGCCAACTTACGGCAAACGTTGACATCACATAATACATCCTTGTTCATCAAATCCCAAGATGGTTTTAAAGGCAAGGTAGCGGTGGCAGAGTCTAGATGATATGTATGATAATGTCTTGGCTCTAGCATGCTAATAGGATGACCTATTGATGTGTTGGAATTGTTAGAATAGTTAAAAGTATGATTTTGTGAATATTACTATAAATGGAAACTTTTTGTCACAAGTTTGCAAACTGATGATATGTATGATAATGTCTTGGGTCTAGCATGCTTATTTGTTGATAATATGATGATATTGAATGATTGTTGTTGTTGAGAGAATGGATTATGTATATATTTCATAAGTTACTAAATATAGTAACTTTATTTTACAAAGTCGGGAATAAGAGCATGCTAGTTATGATTAAATGGCTATTTATGACTAAAATAGGGATGTTAGATGACATTAGTTGTTAAGATTGGTGAAACGTGCTTATTTGTGCAACTTTCCATAAATAGTAACTTTTACGCGTAAACTATGCTAAACCGGCTATGTGTAACTATGTGCTATATGATAACATGCTCACTTAGGATAAACACGCATGTTAGAATAACCAGAATGTGATTTTATGCATGACTTGCCTAATGTGGAAACTTTCCTAAAATAGAAACTTACTATAAATAGTAAGTTTCCTCACGAAAGTGATTTTGGTATCCGTACACATCACACGACACTAAATCGCACACTACACATTCACTTGATCCAAAATCGTCACCAACGGGTTGTTAGGTCAAACACGGTCAACTCGACCCACATAACAACTCGGAGCTGTTGAACACTAACACGGTCCTGTGAGACCCACATATGTGAACACGAACTCATAGTACCTATGTGATATAGGTGACTACTAGCCGGCGAGCTACACTATTTCTGTTGAGCAAACGCTTTACTCAAACTCAGGTGAGTTTTACAGCCCCACTTTTACTCTTATACTGTTTTACTAAACTTTGGGGTGAGAATACTATGCAACTGTTTTAGATATAGTACCGGTATGTTGTGAAAATCATTTTCGAGTGTAACTATTATCGCTTAAAGTCCTCACTTATCCTTACCATTAGTTGTATCACAAACGAGTCGTAATTACGTAGTACTACTGGGTTTGACTAGCCCCACTCGGCACCAATGTTGACTGGAGGTCATAACGAGTGTAATTTCGATGGGAATGCGGGTTCAGCGATGACCTGCGGAGGCAAACGGGAACAGTCTAGTTTCGGTAAGATGAACTGACACACTCCACGGAATGTAGTATCCATCAACAAAACTTAACATACCCAGTATATGTCTGTTTACTTTTCAGTCTGTCTAAACCTGTGAACTCACCAACTTTTTAGTTGACACTTTTCGCATGTATTCTCAGGTAACTAATGGAGCACACGCTAGGACACAAAGGAGGAGTACAAGAGAGTCTCATGCATATTAGACTCCTAGGCTTTGTGTTGATGTGTTCATTTTGAAAACAATATTGATTTATGTAGTGTTTGATACAATTTATTTTCCGCTGCAAACTTTGTTACTTATGATGTTTAAAACATTGCCGCTGCTTTACTTGAAAACTTGTTTACTTTACAAAGATTGTGTGATTGTATAACTCATATAGAGTCGTTCTATATGACCATGAGCTGTGATCCTGGCCACGTCACACCCACGTGGACTGACACCACGAGTGGGAATTTGGGGGTGTGACACAGGATTTTACAGAGGGACTTGTCGAAAAAACACACTAAAAATCCGGATCCTTTCGGCGTTGAATAGTAAGCCAATCGCCATTCTTTGCTAACTGAAAAAACACCCGAAACAGAGCTACCGTAGGTACTATTCCAACAGCTCTACATGCAATCTCGAAATGGGTAATCTTGCTAACTCCAAAAGGGGTTAGCTGACATAAACTAACTTGATAATATTCCATTACGTTTATACAGAAGATAGATAATGGTAGTCGAAGGTTTGAAAACTCGAAAAAGCGTGTATACAAACCAATAAAACCAGGAGGGCAATCTAAGATACTCTGGCTAAGGTTTGGAAGCGTGGGAGAAAACTCCGGCCCGATATGATATCGTGTATAGAAAGCCGTAAACTCGGTTCGGTCATCTCTGAGAATCGGCGCTTCATGTCGAAACGATCGGACATGGTAAGATACGAAGTGCAAAAACTAACCTGGTTGAGAGAATAATTTCCTGTAGAAGAGAAGGCGAAGGAAGACAGTGAGGCAGAAGCATCGTCTTCTCCTTTCTTTTTAAACAAATAATATATATATATATAAAAAAGGGTTTTTATGAGAATTTTTTTTAAAAATGGGTCCATTTTAAATTATTGGTTACAAATGGGGTTGAAATTTTTTTTTTTTTTCACAAATGGGGTTATCGCCATTTGTAGTGGCGAAAATGAGGAAAGAGAAAATGGGGTTGCAGGGGTGTAAGAAGCCGGTACACTTGTCAGAATTAAATATTCTTGAATACCACATTTTCTCCACTCCTAGTGGCGAAAACAGGTGAAGTACGTACCAGTGTACTATCTCGCCACTTCTAGTGGCGAAAATAGAGAATTTCTCCACTCCTAGTGGCGAAAACTTCAAAAGCTGATGCCCTCCATTCCTAATGGTGAAATATAAGAAAAAGCCTGCAAGATATTTACTTTCGCCACTTGAAATGGCAATTTAAATGCTCATGTCAAGTCCATTAATTTGGACCGGCCCCCCCCCCCAACCACCTTAATAAATTTTTTATTTTTAAAATAACCAAATATTAAATATGATGATAAAAAAAACGTATTCTTTTCACAATATAAATAGAATCCCTTGCATCACTATCAATTTACTAACAACATACTTCACAAAAAAAAATTTCAACTTAGAAATGGCAACAAATTACAACTCAGGTCCATTGATAAATGATTTGTTGTTTCTTGCTGGTTCACACAGATCAGATTATGTTTTCCAACGACCTGACGAACTGAGGGATGGCGGTTTACTCAGAATACGAAGAGGTGACGAAAAATTGTGGGGTTACCTTCGTCAAAATCCTATAACTGAAAACGTATTACAATATATACGTTTGGCAGGTTTTTCTGGTGTCATCGAGTGTGAATACCGAAGGCTTGATAGTGCACTTATTTCTGCACTTGTTGAAAGGTGGCGTCCGGAGACACATACCTTCCACATGCCATTCGGAGAGGTAACCGTGACCTTGCAAGACGTGACTGTTTTGTTGGGTTTACGTATTGATGGTAATGTAGTCAGTGGTACTGAATATCACTGGGATACTGAGCAAATAATTGCCAATTTTTATAGTTTAACAGGCATAATGTTAAATGAAAGTGCTGTAAATGGTCAAAGAATAAATATGCCTTTTGTTTTAAATACAATAAAAGAAATGGGATTTCCTGAAAATCCAACAGACCTGCAATGTATTCAACGTGCAAGGACAATAATTTTACTTTTAATCGGTGGGACTTTATTTCCCGAGTCTTCTAGCAACTGGGTTAACGCAAAATATTTAAATCATATACATGATTTAAGTGATTGCGGTGAACTTAGTTGGGGAAGTGCTGTCTTATCTGTATTGTATAGAAATCTTTGTAGGTCTACTAATATTAACACCAATGAGATTGGTGGTGCAACAATATTGTTGCAACTATGGGCATGGGAAAGAATCCCAAGCATTGCTCCAAGATGTTTCCAACAAATAGATTGGACTAAATCATATGGCGCGAGGTAGGTTTATGATATCCATATTTTTAATGTTATATTCTATTATTTGATAATTATTAACTTTTATTTTATTATTTAGATGGGTAGGTCCTTTAACATTTCGGGACACCGCATCTCATGTGGTGAGCACATTCAGATCGGAGCTCAATTCTTTGTCGGAGTTCCAATTTGTTTGGAGACCTTATGATGATATTCTTCATCAACTTCCCGACATGTGTAGAAATGGTCAAGACTGCTGGAGGAGTCAGACATTTCTCATATGCTGGCAGGTTGTTGAACCCCACCAACCTGGTAGGGTTTTGAGACAATTTGGAATGTTTCAACCCATTCCAATTAATACACTTTTGAATGTGGATGATCATAAAAAACTCCACAATATCAAACGTGTTAGTTTGAAGACTTGCAACTGGGTAGACAAGCATGGAACTTACATTTTATCATGGATTAATCGTCACAGCCATGTTGTTAATGAAATTAACTCCAACTCCCCGGTTGCTAGTCAGGATTACATGATGTGGTATAGGGCTCGTACTGTATTGCACACAAGCAACCCAACTCATATAGGCCAAAATCCACGTGTGTTTCCAAATGACGGGGGAAGGGTTCAAATGTTGGTACGTGAACTATTCGAATTTATTTATTAGAATATATTTTATTTTTCAATAAAATAAAATTAACATTAATTATATTGTAGATGGACGGCATGAGTCAGGTTTACCAAAGATCAAATGAAGATCCGGTCAGAGATTTGGCAGGTCGTTACATGGAATATGCTAAGGCAACACATCATATGAGTTACCAGCCAACGTACGAGTCCCAAAATATTGGCTCACAAGTACCCCCTATGACTCAACGAGTCCGTAGGAGGGGTCGTGGTGCCAATGTGGGCCAAGTAAACCCGACCGATCAAACGGAGTACCGACCGACTATGCCAACGCATACCACACATGTTGGGGAGTCCTCACAATTTATTATACCTAGTGTTGATTTATTTGGTTCCCCGTTTGGATTTGAAAATATGCCATTGGGTGGTTCTTCATCTCAGTTTGACCCAACTCCACAAATTGATTTTACAAGTCCTGCCTTTCAAATGCCTTTCTACAACAACTTGGATAGTTTATCTGCTCCAGATTTTAATCAAGGGTCATATCAAAGACCCACAAGAAATCTAAATTCACAGCAAATAAACATTGATTTAAATCTTGAATTTGAAGACCAGGATGAAGATGAGGAGTTGGTAGAAGAATCTGAAGATGATGAAATGGGAACTCAACATTTGGGGGCCTCTTATTCTATGCCCATTGCTCGCCGAAAACAACCTCGAAAAAATGCAGGAATAGGTAGAGGTTGTGGCACTCATTAAAATGTAATAATATTTGTAAACTTAATATTTTATATCAATTATGTTATTGTTTGTTGTTCTTCAAATATTATATAATTTTATGTATCAATTATGCATGTAGTCTACAATTTTAACTTAAAAATTAATAATTTTTCAAAACAATTCACAAAAATTTGCCTATAAATACAAGGCAACATACAACACATTTGTCACATCATTTCATCTTAAATTCTCTCTACTCTTCAAAGTCTCTCTACTCTTCAAATTCTCTCTACTCTTCATCACTTGTCATAAAATATGGATAACCAACGTAACAAAGAAATTGTTAACGATGAATATAGTTCACAACCGGTTAAGAAGACATCAAGTTGGGTTTTTCAAAAATGGAGGCGTGCAAGTAAGAATGTTGGTTCATCAACATCAGCTGAAGAACAACAACCACCAGAACAAATGGCGTACGCCCATGCTGATCAACCTGAGTCATACATTCCAAATCGACGTAGCGTACACCAACAACGTGTGGGGAAATGGGCCATTTTAGACGACGAGTCTAAAAACTGGTCTAATGATGCTAAAGAGTTTTTTGTTAATGGAGATGCTCCATTCTGCTACTCTGGTGTATTTAATACGCCTCTACAACTAGATCGTTGTTTTTGGGGAACTCTTTTGGGTTATGCGTGTAATAGATACCTTACACCCGAGGTTACAAATAAAACATTTCAACATGATTTTCAAAATTTTAATTACATGTAAAATATGTAAATATCACGTTATCTATTTAATATATTTTACATTTTTCAGCATATTGAAGGTTGGGTTGGAAGAATGATGCAGTGGAGACATAGACAACAACAAACTGCAGGAGGTAGTCAGATGCGTTGGTCAATTTTACCGCCTCGTTTTTTTGACTATTTGGTAGACTCAAATACCAAAAATACCGTTAACTTTGCTAACGGGAAGTTAAGCCCTTACCCCTCATTTTTTGATGTTGACTATGTTTATTTCCCGTTTTGTGTTGAAAATCATGAATGGTTACTTGTTCAAATTGATCTACGAACAATAGAGTTGACGATGTATTGTAGTGAAATTTTTACAAACGAAAAGTACAGACGGGCGGTCCACCCAAAATTAATGAAGATCTCTGTATATTTTGGTGCTTTATTGGTGAACATAAAATATTTTAAAAAAACTAGAGCTCCTGAGAAACTCTTGAGTTTTGAAGTTAATGAAGACCATGTTCAGTCACACAACGAGCTGATTGGTAATCAAGGGGTGCACGTCTGTATGTTAATGGAGCATTTAGTGACTGGTAAACCATTAAATGTAACTGGAAATTTCAAGAACTGGTGTGTGGCCTACAGACGTTACATGGCTGACCAAATTTACTTTTGGCGATGTTTGCCACGACCGAGTGATGTTTAGTTTGTCAGATTGTATTGTAACCATTTTATTTTAATGTAATTTCTTTTGTTTGCAAGATAATATTTATTGTTTCCAACAACACTAAATTTGGTAACATCAACATTAAATTTAAAGTAACAAACTAATAATTATTTAAATAAACATTTTAAAAATTAAATTTAAAAACAACCAACAACAAAATTATTAGGGGTGGGATGACTGACAAGCATTCCTTCTATGACCGAGTTGTTTGCATATTCCACATCTAAAAACTCTGGGTTGATCAGGATGATGAACATCCATCTCGTTATGAATTCTTCTTGATCTTCGTCTGCCACGAGATGTGGTAATTTTAGATGCATCTGCTTTAATTCTCCAACCTGGGTCATTCCAATAATCTTGATGACTTAAGGGAAAAAACTGACCATCATATTGTGCCTTGTATGCACCAGTCGTGTACAACTCATGAACAATGGTCTCGGGTGGATCCCCTCTATTGTGGCAAACTGCTATTGCATGTGAGCAAGGAAACCGCTGCATTTGCCACTTACCACACGTGCATTTTTTATCAAGATAATCTACTGTGTAATCGTTTCCCCCGGTTGAGTTTGTTTGTATCTTTGATACGACCTTATACCTCCCTCGTCTGAAATCAAACTCCATTATTCTATGCTCTCTTGACTTAACATCACGTTTTTCAAACCAACGCCATGTACGAGGGGGTAATCTTGTTTGGCAATTCCATGCTATTTCTGTGTTTTTTAAAAAATGTTGCACAGATTTTTCAAAGGTGCAATTAATAATGGCCTTGATGGGCATAAGCCTAATCCCCCCCAAAGCGTTGTTAAAACTCTCCGAAATGTTCGTTGTCATATTCCCCCAACGACGATGGTTCTTATCTTTCATCAACGTCCACTTTGACTCTTTAATGCCTTTAAGATACTCCCAGGCTTCTGCATTTATACTAGTCATTAAACTTACCGAATGATTGTACTTTCTAAGTTGGGTTGTGCTTCCGATAGCCCAAGTAAGAAGTTTGAGTCTAGACACCTTAAACTTTTGCATTAAGTTACTTCTAACATGTCTAAGACAAAATCGATGTACAACATTTTCTCTCCATACTTGAAGGTTTTTAAGAGCATTAATTATACATTTATGACGATCAGATATAACACACAACTTCTTCCCCTAGAGGCAGCAATGTGGACCCAAAGTTGGTTGAAGAACCACGTCCAACTTTCCACCGTTTCTTCATCAACAACCGCGTAAGCAATAGGCACAATGTATTTGTTAGCATTTTTTGTTACGGCAATTAACATCTTGCCACGGTAAGATCCTTTTAGGTGAGTACCATCAACCGATAGAATTGGCTGGCAATTTAGAAATGCTTTTATTGCAGGTCCAAAAGCCCAAAAAACATATTTAAAAGTATAACACTCAGAAGATCCCGTTGGAGCATGGAACCACTCAACAATGGTACCCGGATTAGATTCCTGTAACGCTGCAATGTACCTCGGTAGCTCTTCAAAGTTAGACTCCCAAGAACCATAAATTCTTTCTATAGCCTCTTTGCGAGCTCGCCATGCTTTACTATAAGAAATATCAACATTCAGTTGATCTTTTATAAACGCTCGAATGTGTTTTACAGGATATGCCAAGTCTTCACGTATGTTATGGAGTATACGTGTTGCAACATCTTTAGACTTCAAACTTCTATTTTCGTTTCTAACAATTGTGCCGTAGCAGTTGTGTGAATCAACCCATCTGATTATCTGCCACATATGATCATTTCTTCTTTTAACAGCATAAACATACCAGTTACATGGCGGACCACTGGTAAAATTTGTGTTGCAGTTGGGATTCTCCGAGTAACATTTTGCCCGCCATTTGGCACTTTTGCTTTCAACGACATAAAGCTCCTTGCCGCAATTAATATTCCACGACCGCACCCCTAACATAACATCATTCTTATTACGAAAATACATTCCAAGGCCCACCCTTGCTGGATAATTTTCATCCCAGATCTCCATATCATCATCATCGTCGGAATCATTAGTCGCATACGCTTTTAGTTCCTCAGGATCATTTGAATAATTTAAGTCAATATTTGCGGGTTGACTTATATTTGTTGAGTTAAACCGAGGTTCAATTTCAGGTTCATCAGCATCAAGGTCGGTAGTTTCAACAGATGAAGGAACCGCTTCAGATTCGTCACTAGTTGGTGGTTCAGCTTCTGAATCAGAATCAGAACCATCAACATTACTATTAAAATGCTGATAGCTTGTATTCATAGAAGGACCAGCTTCAAATACGTGTGAGTCTGTAAATCCTTGATAAGGAACCATGGTTCCTAACGGAGACTCGTTTACAGAAGAAAAACCTCGTAGCAGATCCATACAACTTGATTGACCAACAGATATTCTTGGCACGATAATAGCATGAACATTACCGTTAAAATTAACAACATTGGCAGCAAGATAATACAACACTTCGAGACTAGAGTCATTAAATATTTCGGAGGATTGATAAGTGCCTTGAAAAGTGTAATATAACTTTAAAGTTAGCCGATACAAGTCTTTGTCAACTTGAAGATGAAGACATATCAGATTGAGAAATTCTTGGTACGACATTTTCTGTTGGATGATAAGTGTAGTATTTCTAGTGTTACTATCACACGAAATTCTTCCATTTTCGTAGGATACAGCACCACCCCAGTAAAGTTGAATAAAAATAGGAGAAAACATTTTAACTGAAAAATCAAATGTTGAAAGATAAAAATTTCAAACGGGTATGAGAAATGTATGGATGGGTATACCTTGTTTTTAAACGCTTTTAGAGTGAGAGGTGGTAGGTGGTTTAAATATGTTAAATGGTGAGGTTAAAAATTGTTGTGTTAACTGAATGAGTGGTAGGTTCTATTTATATTGTGGAAGAATACGTTTTTTATGTTGACATTTAATAGTTGGTTATTTAAAAAAACAAAAAAATTATTAAGATGGTTGGGGGGGGGGGCGGTCAAAATATGGATTTGACTTGTGCATTTAAATTGCCATTTGAAGTGGCGAAAGAAGTCATGTTGCAGGCTTTTCTATTGGAGTTTTCTATTATTTCGCCTCTAGCAATGGCGAAAGGTACTTGTGGCATCAGCTTTTGAAGTTTTCGCCACTAGGAGTGGAGAAATTCTCTATTTTCGCCACTAGAAGTGGCGAGATAGTACATTGGTACGTACTTCACCTGTTTTCGCCACTAGGAGTGGAGAAAATGTGGTATTCAAGAATATTTAATTCTGACAAGTGTACCGGCTTCTTACACCCCTACAACCCCATTTTCTCTTTCCTCATTTTCGCCACTACAAATGGCGATAACCCCATTTGTGAAAAAAAAAAAATTTCAACCCCATTTGTAACCAATAATTTAAAATGGACCCCATTTTTAAAAAAATTTCTTTTTATGATGATGTGATTTGGAGAACAGGCGGTGACATGATTACCCAGCCATACTCAAGTATGCATACACGCATCCCGGGATCCATTAAGCCATGCATGTCTATCACATTAATAAATGTGTGCAGATAATATCTACATGGGATCATATTTTTAATATAATGCCCACATGATTAATTGGTGAGTGATGCGTAGATGTACAGGTTGATATAAAATAAAATGGAACAAAGAACGATCATTTGATAGTCAGGCCCAACTAACAATCAAGGGTTGTAGTCGCACCTGAATGGGGGGCTGATAACGGATGAAGGTTTAACCCGCCCTCCTAAGACTAAGACAAAAGCCAAATGGACAATGCGTGTCAAGCACGTGAACAAAATATATTTGATGGCAAGTGAAACTCACGTGATCAGAAAAGGGAGGGGAGATCAAGATATCCTGGCCAATAAAGGAGATCTCCATATTTTGGTGAAAGGCAAAGCTCACTGTCGAAAGCAAAGCCTGGACAGACGAAACAACAGGCCGGGGCAAAGCTCAAGGAGCTACAGTGGTCAATCTTTTATATGAATAAGGAAAGGATGAGTGTTACCAAGAAATGGATGATGAAGAGAGAAAGATCACTACCCTAAGAAGAAGGAGAAAGGATCTCACGCTGGATATAAATAGAACAGCAGGAGATAGCGAAGGTAAGTACTCAAGCTCACAAAAAACATACTTCATTCTTGCTGTAGAGTTCCAATACACGGTTACTCATTCTCACGCCGGAGTCCCGACCACATGAGACACCTCCTGTGGTGAGACTAACGGGGTGTTTGTGTTGTCTTAGCAGGTAGAGTAAGAAGCCGTTTCGAAGGAAGCATTGCAGCAACACACCAAAATACATAATAGATACACGAAACAACGGTTGTCATTCCGACGTAAAATCCTAAAGTATACTCATCGTAAACGTGTCATGAAACAATAAACTGAACCATCGCAAAAACATATGTTACTTGTAAGGCAAACATAAGCATGCAATGTTAAAAAGCGTATAATATAGGTGTGCTCAGTTCGGTTCGGTTTTTAGCCTATGCCGAAATCAATTGTTTTTTTTTGTTTACATTTTCTTATCTTATTTATAAGGTTAAAAATAACATTCCTTATTACTTATTTTGAAAGGTCGTTCCTATTACATTATGCGTAATTTAGTAATAATATATATATTTTTTTCTTAGAGAATAAACAAAGTTGCGATTTGGAGGAGTTGGTATGTCTGTTTGTTTTAAAATCCAATGTCACGGGATCGAAACTTTTCCCAAACGATTGGCTATGAAATTCACACATTGCTATTATGCATTATCAAAATATATAATTTTTAGTCAGAAAGGAAACATATCAAGCCTTTCCAAACACTAACTTTTAATATCACCAAAATTATTTAAAATGAAAGTTTAAATGTTTAAATTAGTTTTTATAACTAATTTAGGTTTGTTTTGTTTTCTTTTAACTTTTAAAAAAAAGTTTTTTTTTTTAACTTTGAGTTATTGTTGTGACATACTTTTGGTAACTACGTTTTGGTATAAATATTAATAAAAGACGAGTCCGTCTATGTTTCTAATCACGTTAATTGTGATATATTTAAGTTTTTCAAATAATGTTCAGGTATTCTAATGTTAATTTTAACGTCGCCATTATAATCGTTTTGGTTTTCTTTAACATTCATTTGCAATGACATAACTTAAGATGATTTTTGAATATATTGTCGTCACATAGTTTTTATTAATCTATGTTTCCATATATAGTCTGAGTCAAGTTGTGACAAATTTGAAAATATTCTCTTTACATACAATCTGAAAATACTATTGCGTAAATTTTGTTTAAAATTGACTTGAAAGTTGAGTCGTTGTACGTTTTCATATAACTTTTACCAAAAACTGACTTTTAATTCTTTTTTAAAACATGTTTTCTATATTTATTAACGTTTATTTCTATTACATAACTTTTATTTGATCTCAACACGTACCGTTATGAGTTATGACATGTTCTCTTTTAATGTTTCGGTTTCATACGTAACTCCATACACATTTAAATTGCATCTTCTGTGTTTTCTTTAGTTATTCCACTTATATAATTGTGACATGTGTTTTTTACATAACTATACCTAGAATGCGCCGTGAAGCGCGGGTACTAGTTCACCATATAATTACTAGGGAAACAAAATAATTGAAAAGAAAATAAAAGCAAAACAGGTATAAAAGCTATGTATACGTAAAAATGATTAAAAATAGATGAAAATAAAAGCAGTTCGGTTTCGGTTAATTTGGGCCATTTGGTTACCCGAACGCATAAAAATCGTAACCGGTTTTCGGATAATTAGGTTTTTGACTCGGATTTATTTGTTAATGGTTCAGTTTTGGTTAATGATTTGGTTTTGCTCACCTCTACAGTATAACGAAAATAATTAAATAAAAAAGGTTTTACATATAGCATAAAAAAAACACAAATATACGGCTAACAAATAAAAAAGACAAAAAACACTATTTAATTATTTATATTATCTAAAGGGACTAAACATACAAAAATAATTATTATTATTTAACTGCTACTAAAAAGAGCTAAACATGAAAAAAAAACAAAACAAAAAAAACTCTATTGAGAGTGACTATAGAACAAGCTCTAACCACCAAGGCCATCTTGCATGCGTGTTAGCTGAAAAACATCCATATATGTCTACTTATTGTTTGCCTTTTGTATATAATAATACATAATACACTAGGGTTTACCCGTGTGTTATGGTATTAACCCCGAGTGACGCAATATAAAAGCACGATCTAACATATTAAAAATCATATCATATAAAAGTTGTTACTCTGCCGTAAAACCTTAAGGCGTAAAGCACAAAAGTTAAAACAATAGTAAAATGAAAATGTCCTAAAACTCGTGTCACACAATGTTATCTAATTAAATTTAAGCCAAAAAGGCTAAGTCATATCGTTATGCCAATACGGCTGCTTAGTCACAATGACGTTGACAACATAATATCAAAATACAAATAAAAAAAGACCGTAACAGTTTTCAATCATTCCTAAAACACGAAAAGAAACTTTATCGTAAAAGTGATTATCACTCCCAATAAATATGAATTCAAACACAGGCGTGTAATATTAAAAATGTATAAACAAAAAAAAACGTGGTCAGTCACAAAAGTTGGTGTTTGGTGTCGAGAAACACAAACCCAATGTAATGCAACATAAGAATCATAAAACGAAAATAATAAAAAAAGTCAAAAAAAACACGAAACTAACATAGTCATGCAAAAAAAATCATAAAATCAAAAAAAAGAAGCTAAAATGAAAACGAAATTTACAAAAAAAATAAATTTAGGCTTGCTTTTTTTAACTAACGTAAGCGCACAACACGAACATCATGAAAACAATAAAAATTTTCCATAAGGAATATGAGACTAAAAAATAAACCAGTAGCAGTTATTTAATCTTCATATGCTAATTAAAGTTCCAAACTTCGAGCTTCAAACGCCCAAACAATATGAAATAAATTGAAGATGTGCATTAAAAAGTTTATAAAATCTTAAAAAAGTAACCTATACATTTATAAAATTCGTGCGAATATTAACTTCGCTTCCAACATCTAGTTTTTCTGTTTTCATGCATCCCTTGAACTTAGCCAACCTTGCACGCGATGACCTAACATGCCTCACAGCATTTGTAATAACTTGAATTGCATGATCATAATCTTTAAACGCCTCATACACAATTAAGTTTAACAATTGAGCACAACAACACGTCTACAAATAATGACCATATAAAATTCCATTTCCAATTTTTTATTTTATTTTTTTAAAAAATGAAATGGTTGTACTGTTAGAGCTTGCATCATCCATTGTCATGTAATTATTTTTCACTCGTTCAAAATGTTTTTGTAGAATATTACATTTAGTTTGTTCCATTTTGTTTGAATATTATTTTTAAAATTTGGTTAATCTTAATCGCATAATAATTACAGATATAGTCTAAAAGATTATACGTAAATATAAACAAAATTAAAAGATTGAGAAGTAAGATGAATTAAATAAAAATCTTAGATTGATGCTCCTATTTAGGTCAAACCGAAAGAAAACTTAACAGCTTGAGAAGATGGAGACTAGGGGTGTTCATCGGTTCGGTTAACGGTTTATTCGGTTTGTTCGGTTTTTGAAAAAAAAATCCCTATCCGTTAACCGAACCGAACCGAATTCATTATAAGGTTATCCGAACCGAATTCCAACCGAATTCAAAACGGTTTTAAACGGTTCGGATACGGTTCGGATAACGGTTTTAAACGGTTTTCGGTTATTCTGAACACCCCTAATGGAGACAAGTATTTATAGATTTAAGCTACTGAACTCAAAGATATAGACACATAAGTCAGATGGAAATGTTAGCTAATTAAGTATTTACTAAATAAGTATGGGAACACCTGGGCTTCCTTAGTGGGTTTTCTAATAAGTAACAGGTGGATTTGTTCAATTCAGCGCTCGCCAACACATGGGTTATAATGTCACACCCTGAGCCGGCGGGGTTGGATCGGAGTCCCTGTCGGGCGGAATGTTCCCGGGCGCGATATCGTGAGTGATAATTGAGATGATCAGATTGTTTACATTGCACATGATATATAAATGAGAAATGCTAAATATAATAGAATTACAAAGTTAAATTACATCAGTATTGTTCATAATTTAACAATGTAAATCTATCATAAACATCATAATATTTCTATCTTGTAACTGTACAAGATATACAAAATAATTGTATGTTGATGTTCCAAAAGTATGCAAGTCGAAAAATACTAAGTCTTCTATCTGAAGTCCTAGTCCAAAAGCATAAGCTTCTTAATTGACATGTTCGTCACCTGAGAAGTCGTGCAATAATAAAGTCAACACATGGTTGGTGAGTTCATATTGTTTAGTAACTGAAAATGATTTGAAAACCTCTTTCGGTAAAGACCCTAACCTCATTAACATCACATGTAATATCCATATCGGTATGCTTATATATAGGGCATACCCCCTGAGTCGAGCCTACAAACCCGCCCAGACGCCATCCCACCACATACTAATACGCATATGACATTGTTGTTAATGATAATTAAGCATTTTTACCCTAACCAATATCCCATTAATTCTTCAGTTCTTTGTTCCTGTAAATACAATGCTTTGAAATCTCTATTGATTCCTTCAGTTCATCACCCAAATATGATCAACCATAACAATCGTAGAAACAGTTATAAATGCTTAATTACATCAATAAATAAACATTTAATAAAATCTAAGTCCTAATGATTGGGCCTTGGTCAACTCGAGTAGACTAGTATAGCAATCAGGTACTTAGTAGTAAAGGAGATCTGTAAATATCATCAAGCATGCGACCTATACTCAATCAGTCTAGCTAGGACATCTTTTGAGATACAGGATTTTATTGACCGTTATTGATCGTTCCTGACTGTTCTTGACCGTTCACATGCTATCTCTGAATATTTCCCAGATATTCCTCAAAATAGTTCTTTGTGATAGACCGTCAAAATAGATCGTTAGTTCATTAAAATAGATCGTTGAAAATAGACCGTCAGTTCTTAGAACTAGATCGTTGAAACTAGACCGTCAGTTCTTTGAAATAGATCGTTGCAAATAGACCGTCAGTTCTTTGAAATAGATAAGTTATTTACCCATCATGAAAAGATAACTTGGTTTAAGTTAAATATACAGTTTTATCTAGACAAAAATCTAGAATAACAGTTATACATATACAACATGTACAAGGTAAAGCATTTAAGTAAACAATTTATATAAAATAGTTTACGCATGCTTCTCAGCCCCGCGTTTTAAAACAAAATGTTAGAAAATGGGCAATGAACTCACCTGTGTTGCTGTGCAATTGAATCACAAAAGATAATGCGCGCTCTGTGACTGTTGCTTATGTATCTTTAGCACCTGAGTTGTTTTAAGAGATTTGAATACGTTAAGTCGTTATAATTGACGTAGACTAGGGTTTCGGTCTCGGTGTGCAACTAAGTGTCCTAGGTTACTAATGAGTTTCTAGGATTTCATCTAACTTATTTTAACTTATTACCCATTTTTAATCCCGTATCCCATGATCAATCCTAACATGTTCTTAATTAACTTGTTTTTAAAGTAATTCAAATTAAGCTAATCATTAATTTAGAAAATCATTTATTCTAGATGATAGAATGTACAAGTTAATTCATTCTAAATTACACTTTATTAAAACATAATTTATTTAAGTGAAGATTATAATTAACATGATGGGCTTATGTTAAGCCCATTGGGCCAACTTTGGGCCCAACATTAATCCTTGATTCTTATAAACGATTTCTTGCTAGTTATTTGATTAACTATCCTTGATAGTTTAAATAACATCTAGGTTAGTCACACATTTATAGACATCCGATGATTTAGGTGTTAACACTTATGTCAACCCCATACCCTTATGTTCTTGTTTTGATTTTCCCTTGTTGATAAGTAATTTCATGTTGCATTATTAAGAATGGGTGTTGATTTCATACAAGGAACCCTAAGATCCCATGCATGCATTCACGTGCAAATCCCATGCACACACACACCCCTATTGAGTCCCATGCATACATACATAATCTTGTGATACTATAACCACCACTCGGCCGAATGGGACACCCGACTGAAAAGGGTCTTGCGCCGAAAGAACTTGGTCGAATGGGCCTTTGTCCGTGCGAATGAGCTAGTGGCGAATGAAACCAAACCAATCGAATGGGGTTTTTGGCTCATTCGTGGATATGAAACAGGCTAGCCATTCGGTGGTAGTGGCCATTCGGCCTAGCTGCAGTGGTGCCATTCGGCCGCCGATCTGCATCCATGTAAACCCTCATTTTCGAGCTAAACAACCAGGACACGGACCATAACTCGTTCCTACCACATCCTAGGTGTTTAGTGAGTAGTTTCCCTAAGGTTTTTAGGAGGTTTAGCCGACCAAGTAGTGAAACCGATTTAGGGTTTTAAAAACCCTAAAATCGCTATAGAAATCGTGATTTTACCTCAAATCAACCTGTGAAAAGCTTCAAATCTTTGTACTTTCGTGATCTACGTGTTGTGGTGGTCGTTTAGACACCAAAAACACTGAAATCGGTGGAGAAACGAGAGAGATTGGGTGTGGGTTTCTAGAGAGAGAAAGATGAGAGAGAAAGTGACGGTGGTGTTGTTGAATTCTTGGTTGTTGGGGAAGATGAGGGTATTAAATGCCCTCATCAAGGCCTCAAATAACCCGGGTATGTTCGGGTTTGTTCGGTTTTGTTCGGTTTCGCGTAGAAACGTCGTTTTCTCACCGTTTTCGTAACGAAACGATCCGGTTTTAAAATAGAATTACTAAAATTATTTTAGATTGTGATTCCTAATAAATTAACTAAATATCTTTTGTTTATTAATATTTCAAAAATATTTAATTAACGTTTAAATCGAATCGCGCGGTCATCGCGCGTATTTGTTCGAATCGTCACCGGATCAAATACGATGATAACTACACTTTTCAATATGGTTTTCTAATTATCGGATATCATTCAGAACGTTAAACTTTCAGATTTATTCATACAGATCGTCACCTATACGAATAACCCGTCGGTTTAGCATTCACATAATGTCATCCGTTGTTGTTTTGTTCTGTACAACCTCACATACGTTTATACATAATAAAATTCTAACACATAATCATATGATGGTTCTGTATTGCCAGATAAGTATCTGACTCAAGAACCTTAGTTCTGAACTTTTTCTTTTGAACTGATTCTGAATTTGTTCGTTGATGACATGAAATAACTATGAAACATGATATGAATATTATAAACAATGAAACACATATAGTTCGTACCTGATTACTGTTCGTTTTACTGTAGAGATCACTGTTCCGGTGCCGGTTCCGGTACTGATGTTACATATAAAAGCATGCCGCTGAGCCCTCGTTAGTTGTTAAAAAAAAGTATGGGAACCTTGTTCTATTTTTAAAAAAATGTTATGTCAGTTGTCTATTACATGTGTCAAGACTCTATCCCTCTTTCTCTCTCTTTATATATACACATATATATAGGGAGATGATCAAATGTTAACACATGTTTATTTTATTAACCGAATAACTATATCTTATTAATTTGGGGTCCACACTAAAGTAAATCTAAATGTTTTTTTTTCTTTTTTAATTAATGTATGACTCACTTACATTAGTAAAAAAATAAAAAAAAATACACCTTTAGATTTACTTTAGTGTGGGCCCAAAGTAATAATAAGATGTAGTTACTTGGTTATCGCAATAAGGAAGGGTTAACATTCGAACAATCCCCTATATATATATA
The DNA here is from genome assembly GCA_009363875.1 of Mikania micrantha. Taxonomy (NCBI): domain Eukaryota; kingdom Viridiplantae; phylum Streptophyta; class Magnoliopsida; order Asterales; family Asteraceae; genus Mikania; species Mikania micrantha. The sequence goes on along the minus strand of SZYD01000765.1, from coordinate 33,919 downwards.
TGTATGTATGTATGTATATACATGTATTGACAAATGGTCTGGTTCAGGTTTTAAGTTTTTTTTATAAAAACTATAAACCAAACTTTTTACTACCGGTTTAATATTTTTGAAATCAACTGTAACACCGAAACGATGACAATTTAAACGGTTGTAACGCCCGTCTCCCGAGACACGTTACTTCATCGGATTTACTCACAATCACAATGATTAAACATATTTAACTCAATAGCAGCAAGAATAAAACATATTATACATAAGTAAACAAGATTACACATCCTTTATATACCATATTTATATTTTACAAAATCTACATCTATGCCGGTATTCTCAAAACTTGCAGCCAACATCCATCCAATGTCACTTACGTCACCTGTTTATTGCCTCCGCTAGCTGAGGCTTCATCAACTCTACCTGATGTGTATGCTAAAAATTGTCAGCTTAAGTGTCACACCCCCAAATTCCCACTCGTGGTGTCAGTCCACGTGGGTGTGACGTGGCCAGGATCACAGCTCATGGTCATATAGAATGACTCTATATGAGTTTGAACAATCACACAGTTTTGTAAAACAACAAGTTTTCAACTAAAGCAGCGGAATAATTAATACATAAGCAGCGGAAAGTAAATTGTTTAAGACACTACATAGTTCAAATTGTTTTCAAAACATAACAAATGCACACAAGCCTAGGACATGAGTCTATATGTAAGCTTGACTCATTAGTGTGTCCTGGTGAGTGTATTAGCGTGAGCTCCATTAGTTACCTGAGAATGCATGCGAAAAGTGTCAACTAAAAAGTTGGTGAGTTCACAGGTTTAGACAGACACAAATAGTAAACAGATATATACTGGGCATGTGTAAGTTTAGTTGTTGGATATACGATCCGTGAGTGTGTCATGTCATCTTACCGAAACTCGACTGTTTCCATTTGCCTCCGCGGGTCATCGTTGAACCCGACATCAACATCGATATTACACTCGTTATGACATCCAGTCAACGTTGTTGCCGAGTGGGGCTAGTCAAACCCAGTAGTACTACGTAATAAAGACTCGTTCGTAACAACTAACGGTAAGGATAAGTGAGGGCTTTATGCGATAAAAGTTACACTCAAAAAGTAACGGTTTCACAACATACCAGTCATATATCTAAAACAGTGCATTGTATTCTCACCCCAAGGTTGAGTAAAAACCGTTAGAGAGTAAAAGTGGGGCTGTAAACTCACCTGAGTTAGATAATGCGTTTGCTCAACAGAGTTAGTGTAGCTCGCCGGCTAGTAGTCACCTATATCATATAGGTACTATGAGTTTGTGTTCACAAATGCGGGTCTCACAGGACTGTGTTTAGCGTTCAACAACTCCAAGTTGTTGGCGGGTCGAGTTGACCGTGTTTGACTGTGTTGACCGTGTTTGACCTAACGACCCGTTGGTGACGGTTTGGATCAAGTGTTCGTGTATCGTGCGGTTTAGTATCGTGCGAAGTGTACGGATACCAAAAATCATTCCTACGAGGAAACTTACTATTTATGGTAAGTTTCTATTTTAGGAAAGTTTCCTTATTTAGCAAGTAATGCATAAATCCATATTCCGATTATTCTAACATGCATATTTATCCTAAATGAGCATGTTATCACATAGCACATAATATCACATAGCACATAATTACACATAGCCGGTTTAATGTAGTTTGCGCGTAAAAGTTTCTAAATATGGAAAGTTGCTAAAATAAGCATATTTTATCAAGTTTATCAACCAACATCATCTAAATATCATTATCCTAGTTCCAAATAACCCTTAATCATGATCGTTACCACTAACATGTGATAATTCTTAGACTTAGCAAAATAAAGTTACTATATTTAGTAACTTACGGAAATTACACGAAATCAAGTCTTTCAATAACATCAATCATTCAATAGCATCATATTATCAACAAATAAACATGTTAGACTCATAACATTATCATACCTATCAACTATTTGCAAACTTGCGATAAAAAGTTACTATTTATAGTAACGTTCACGAAATTCATACTTTGGCCATTCTAATCATTCCTATTCATCAAACAATCATCATTTAACTTCTAAACATCATTTTTAAACATAACATATGGATCTAAACATGCAAATGTAGCCTTTTCATCAAGAACACCTACTTAGTAACACTAAAGTTACTATTTTTAGTAATAACCTCATCTTTGACATAGATAACCATTCTAGCTTTATAGAACATCTCAAATATCACATCTAACAACATTTCAATATCAAAATTTACATAGATCATCATGTATCATACATGCATGTTGATTAAAGTAACCATTTCATCATAAAATCAACAAATCATTATCATATTCGACACAAATCATCTTAGATCATTCTCAATACATCAAATCAGTAGTAATAACATCTAACAACCGATTTACAACATCAAAAAACTCGTGATAATGGTGGTGATAGTGATGCATGTGACCAAAACGGCTTGCATGTGTGCCTAGTGATGATTTTAAGCAAGATTGAATCATAAAACTACCTTCTTGAGCTAATCCCAACTAGGTGGTTGACCACACAGTAGCTAGAGGGTTTGAGAATCTTCTGAAATCGTCCAAGGAGGGTGGCACGAGTTGTGGGATGAGCTAGATGGCCTTCCAAGGTCTCCTTGCACTTCAAATCTTCAATGGAATCTTCAAGATGGCTTCTTTGCAGCTCCAATGATGTTATCAGATTGGAAATGGTCGGAGAAGATGGGTTTCAGTCGAAGGAATGGAGTGGAGTTCGACAGAATGATTAATATTGGACTTATAAAAGATTTTTGCGTGTAGGGGTCGTCGCGTACCGCGACGTCTGCCCAAAAAGTGGCTCCGCGGCACGCGATGATTAAAATAATCATCGGGTTCCCGAAAAGCGTCGCGTACCGCGGTGATGGAAAATGATCGGTCGTCGCGTACCGCGACGGTTTTCGGAGAATTCAAATTTCTCCCGCCCATGCTTCGCGTACCGCGAAAGCCCAATTAGGTGCCCATCGCGTACCGCGATGGGTCTCGGTTGAGCCCAATAAGCCCAATTTCATTGTTTCGAACCGAATCTTTCGTATTTCTTGAATACGATCATCGTTTCTCGACACATGAGCATTGTTCTACTAGTCTTAGGTTCTCCGGAACCTAATTGGGCAGTGAAAGTGTACTGTGGTTCGATCCGTTCACCAACGTTCGTCATTCAAGACACGTGTGAGTTCTGTGCGATAATTTCTCGAATTATCGGTGTGTTTGGTCCGTTGTGCCACGTGTCACACTAAATACAATTATTCTGGTGCCACGTATGAAATAATAATAAACATTATTAATAAAATAATAGAGTTGCTGACCTGGAAATTACGAGGTGTCACATCAAGCTGGTGAGTTCTAAGTTTAATATACATCTTTTTATTTCAATTCACATATTTCAAAAACATTTTATAAAAACACGCATCAAAAACATTCATTTAAAACTCTATTCACCCAAATGTGTTATGTTTTACCCGAAGATAACTCTGTTTACCTTAAGGTAACTACGCAAAACTTCATTAACCCGAAGTTGTTTTAAATCTCTTTTAAAAAATTTATAATCAACACCGTGGTGCAAAAACTCTTTTTCGAAACATTGACTTTACCTCATACCTATACATGGGCATTATCATTTTATATCGAAGGAGCGTATGGCTACACATATTTGCCTATTTGGTATACTAGGATCATGTCTTTGTTAGTATACGAGACTTAGGCCTTGTTTGGGATTGCTTATTTAACCTTAAAAGAACTTTTTGTTAAAAGTGTTTGTTAACTTATGACTTTTTGAAATGAAATTTTTAAAAATGTGTTTGTATTAGCTTTTCCAAAATAAATTTTTAAAATGACCAAAAATGACATTTTTTATTTGACATCATTTTAAGGTTACTGGGTAAAGGATAAAGAGTTGGGTAAATTTGTAATTTTATGTCAAAAAGTCATAAGTCATTTTGAAAAACTAAAATTTTTAGCTTTTGAAAAACAACTTATTACCCTTTAACAAAAAGTCATTTTTAAAAGTCCTTTTAAGTTTGACAAACAACTTATTAACTTATTGGCTTTTTGAATAAGCTAATAAGTCAGTAAGTCATTTTTAAATGAAATCTCAAACAAGGCCTTAAACATTTTGAAAACTCTTTAAGTAAACTTCTTTTCAAAACAAAGATTCGGGTTGCCTCTTTTCATAATTTGGAAAATACTTACAGAAAATTAGGCATTATCCCCGCTTAACATTGGTATAAACGGGAAACATCCCCGCATCAATATAACATGATATATATCAAAAGATTATCAATATAACATACACATCAGCCCAAAGCATTTAAAATAGTTAAACATTACTCATAAAACTCACCCGTGTTAAAGCAAACTTCTACTATAGCTTCTCGAACAACGCGTCTCTTATACGACCTAACAACTCATGAGTACTTTCTAACAATGTCGATACTATTTGTTCAACCTAAATATTGGTTAAGAGTGTGTATTTGTTGGTTGAATATAGCTAAAGTCAATTGGCATTACGTTGAAACGACTTTCTAACGCCGATTTATAGGAACTGGCATGCAAATCGAGACAACGAGGTGCCGACACTCACCGAGACATGTGGCAGCTTCTAGGGCACGTGGCACAAGGCTAGGACACGTGTCAATACACCCAGACATGGGTACTTTTCTCGCAGTATAGCTCCAAACTTGTTTTCGAAATTCTTGGTACACACGAAATCCGTTTTGCGTGCCAGTTTCTCCCACGTTCACGATTTTCCATGCTCTTTCTAACCATATCAAGTATTGATCACAGGGGTTTACTTATTATGAGGGTTATTTTACAATTATGGTGTATTCTCGGCTTACCATAACTTTCAATTAGAGCATTGTTTGTCAATTCTGCTTTCACTTGTTTTTCTTGTTTCTTTTAAATGATCTAAAATTTATTATAACTTAATTTATTTACTTAGGTTACATAACTCATAACTCTTTTTTTTTTCAATTACCTCTAACGATTTATATAGCTTAGCATACGTTTGGTCTATCATAGCTTACACAAACTATTTGTATTAAGCAACTGTAAGCATTTTATTGTAATAATAATCATTGCATGGTTTTGAAAAAACTGAATGTTACAACGGTTTCAGGGTTTTGGAGCCGGATTGTTAACACCCCTAAATTGCACAACAAACATAATATTGTATTTTATTATTTGGGTGAATTATATATTTATATTGTATGAATCTAAATTTTTAGAACTCACATTCCGAACACATGATGACACGTGGTATCCATACCATAATGATTGCATTGTAAAAAAAGTCAAAATCAATAACTCAACAAGCCTGAAAGTCAAAGCAAGACCCCCTTTATGTTTTACAACTATATCCAACTATCCAACTCCTAAGAAAATAGTTACCACAATTTATTTCATCCCATTTGCTTAAAACCAAGTTGAATATTAACCTACTTTATCTATTTAAAAATATTATAGTTACCGTTAGCTTTGCTTTATAATTTGTCCTATAGTATATCATATTGCTATATTAATAATAAAAATAAAATAAATACAAATCTATTTACCATAATTCACCTCATACAAAATTTTCCACTCAAATCGCTCATGATTTTTTTTACGCAAATCTAAAACAAGCCACTGTTCTTGCCCAAATATTTTAATTTCAAAACCTCTAATTTATTCTTTTTCCATCATTGTTCATCATGTACTGTGTTCTTTTGTAGTAGTAGTTTAACATTGTTTATTATTGCAAAACAATTTTCGCATTTATAAAAAGAAATATTGATAAAATGTTGATGATTTTAAATTACCATATAAATTATAAAGTTTTCAATATTTAAAATTTGTATAATACACATGTATCCAAACTATTTATTTTATATATTAGTGATTTAATTAAGACAATTAACAACAAACAAGGATGATATATAGTTTTAACTAGCAAGCTATCAAGATGGTCACTATTGTTTGCTAGTTTTTTCCTTTTGGTGCATATGCTTCATAAATTACATATATGGTCTCAAAATTTAAACATATGTAATGTTTATAGTCTTTATGTGAGGGTAATTTGGTCAACTATGTCATGATAATTTGGTGACCTAAACACTATATGTGTCACAAATGTCTAAAGTTTTGGATCATATTAATTTATAAAACATAAGGAGCAAAAATAAAATACTAGCAAACTACAATAACAATATCCGTAATTTACTCTAGTTTTAACAGTCACGACACAATAATAATAAATGTTCGTAGATTTTTTTTACTTATTTTGATTATAAAAATAAAAATAATATAACAGTAAGATCATATTTTTTTCATCAACTTACAAAAAATAATAAAAAAAAACTTGACATAAAAATTCTTATACCATGAAAAATACTATTTCATTTTCCGACACCGAGAAAAAACTACAAGATTGATTTAATTATTTTGTCATTATTTTTAATTCGAAAGAGTTAAATACACTGTCTCATTATTCGCTAAATTATTAAAAAAATATACTTGGATGTATTTATTTTTAAGTGAATTTCCCTTTAAAGTGTTTAAAGTATGTAAGTCAATACTTAAAAAAAACAATTTTAATTCACAGATAAAATCAAAAGCCAGTAACATATTATCAAGCATAAAAAAAAAATAAATGAATAAAAGTTTAATGGTCGTGTATACCTTCAAAGGGAATACATATTTCAAATTTGAATCTAAATTCCATTAACTTCTACAAAAATATTTAACGTCAATTTTACTTAACATTTCACTGATAGCAAGAGTCTTGCGTTATTTACTAGTAATCTAAAACTTTATATAATCTTGTTATGAATAAACAAGATTATGTCATCAATGTTATATAAAAAGAAAAGGAATTGTCATATGAGACGTATACTACCACTTATAAGACGTCACCATTCATGTATAAGGCCACATCGACGTATTATTTTGCAAGGATGTAATGTTTTCAAGGGCATACATATGTGACATGTCTAAAACTAGATCAATAAAATGTGACTCATCTATGCTTCAACATAAATTTAAAGTTTCAATAAATAAAAAATTTATAAGAATCATTAGATAAACAATATTATACATCATATTTGACGAGTTTATTTCTTCCCAAAAGATGCTGGTGAAAAAATTATTTGTCAAAATGGATGATTTGAAATTTATTTACAAAAATGAGTGTTTTTATTTATTTCTTTATTTTTAACTGATTTATTGTAATTGTTTTTTTTAATTTAATCAATATGTTATCATATTTGTATTTTTTTTCAATCAACTAACTATGATAATATACTGATTGAATTAAAAAATAATTATAATAAATTAGTTAAAAATAAAGAAAACGTTTGGTATATATTTTTAAATCATCTATTTTGATAATTAATTTTTGAGTAAAATGTCATTTTAGTCCTTGTGGTTTGATAATTTTTGTCATTTTAATCCAATAGTTTAAATTTTGCAACTTTGGTCATTATAGTTTCATTTTATTCTCATTTTCATCCCTATGGTTTGGTAAATTTTGTCATTTTAGTCCAAAATTTTAAATTTAATTGGGCTAAAATGACAATAAAATGAAACCATAATGACAAAATTGACAATAAAATGAAACCATAGTGACCAAAATGATAAAATTCAAACTATTGAACTAAAATGGCAAAAGTTGCTAAACTACATGGACTAAAATAACATTTTACTATTAATTTTTTATAATGCTTTATTAAAAAAAAAAAAAAACTCCGTATTTGGCATTACTATCACATTATATCATTTTGCATGGTGTGAAAGATATGTTTTTATAGAATGGAGAATCTTCACGCAGCAGACCGAAAAATATGACCGTTATGTCTGACAAGTGTTATCCAAATGCCACCTCATCCACCTTTGTCCCCTTTAATTCACTTTCCGATCATCGATCTTAACAAAACTCGCACCAAAATCTTTGATGGGTTGTCACCAATTCGTGCAGTAGCCATGCCTCCACCAATTTCCGGCCAAATCACCCGTTTATTTCTGCTATTAATCTGTTTCTCCGGCAATTTCTTCGCCGGAACAATATCGTTCAACTTTCAATCACTTTCTATAAACACATTGAAGCTGTTAGGTGATGCTCATTTGGTCAACACCAGCATCATGCTCACTCGTGAACTTGCTGTTCCTATCTCGGGCGCCGGAGGAATCATGTACAAGAAACCCATAAGATTCAAGCGGCCTGAAACGAATATTCCGGCGAGTTTCAGTACCTTCTTCTCGTTTTCGATATCTAATTTGAATCCGGACTCGATCGGCGGTGGTTTGGCGTTTGTAATATCGCCGGCGGACGAAGCAATCGGAAAATCCGGCGGGTATTTGGGGATTCCAGCCGGTGCAATTGCGGTTGAATTTGATACGTTAATGGATGTAGGGTTTAAAGATATCAATGGAAACCATGTGGGTGTTGATCTTGGCTCGATGATTTCGACTCAAGTAGCCGATTTGAAGTCTGTCAACGTTGATTTAACAAGCGGCGATCTTGTTAACTCGTGGGTTGAGTTCAACGGGTCGACTCAGAAACTCAACGTCTCGGTTTCATACTCCAACATAAAACCCAGTTCACCGATTCTATCAATTACGCTAGATTTGAGCAAATACGTGAACGAGTTCATGTTTGTGGGATTAACCGGGTCAACTCAGGGCAGCACGGAAGTACACTCGGTCGAATGGTGGACTTTCACCTCATCTTTTGACGACATTTCACCACAGCCACCTCCTCCCACCACCACTTTCACTAACCCCGCCGCTAACTCAGTTCACTCGTCACCGCCGGCGTTGGCTCCGACCGAATCAAACAAGCCGCCGATCCGCCATTCTACACAAAAACAGAGCAAGTGCAGTAACAAATTATGCAGAGAAGGAGCGGCGGCGGTGGTCGGAGTGATCACCGCCGGTGCGTTTGTTTTAGCGTTATGCGCAATCTTTCTGATATGGGTTTATTCTAATAAATTCAAACGAGCAAGAAAACCACAAGCTTTCACTTCCGACATCATCAAAACCCCTAAAGAATTCACGTACAAAGAGCTTAAGTTAGCAACAAAAAGCTTCGATTCAACTCGGGTTATCGGGCATGGAGCATTCGGGACTGTTTTTCGGGGAGTGTTACCGGATTCCGGTGAGCTTGTTGCCGTGAAGAGGTGTAGTCACACCGGCGGCCACGGTATGACCGAGTTTCTGTCGGAATTGTCCATAATCGGAACTCTCCGGCACCGGAATCTTGTGAGATTACAAGGCTGGTGTCATGAAAAAGGTGAAATCTTGCTGGTTTATGATTTGATGGCTAACGGGTCGCTCGATAAGGTGCTTTTTGAGTCACGGATGGTGCTGTCGTGGGTTCACCGGATCAAAATTCTGATGGGTGTCGCTTCTGCATTGGCTTACTTGCATCAAGAATGTGAGAATCAAGTCATTCATAGAGATGTGAAAACTAGTAACATTATGTTAGATGAAGGGTTCAATGCAAAATTGGGTGATTTCGGGTTGGCCCGGAGGATCGAGCATGACAAGTCATCAGACGCCACGGTGGCAGCAGGGACAATGGGGTACTTAGCCCCAGAGTACTTATTAACAGGCCGGGCAAGTGAGAAAACAGACGTTTTTAGCTACGGTGCGGTGGTGTTAGAAGTGGCTACAGGCCGAAGACCGATCGAGAAGGATGCGAACAGACCCGGGCAAGTGAAAACAAGGGAGAATAGTAGTTTGGTGGAATGGGTTTGGGGATTGCACAAGCAAGATAGGTTGTTGACCGCAGTGGACCCACGGTTGTGTGGGGAGTTCGATGAGGCCGAGATGCAGAAAGTGTTGTTGATAGGGTTAGGGTGTTCGCACCCTGACCCTATGGTTCGACCAACTATGCGAACCGTGGTTCAAATGCTTGTGGGCGAGGCGGATGTGCCGGTTGTGTCAAGGGCTAAACCAACAATAAGCTATAGCACTTCACATTTGCTATTGAACTTGCAAGATAGTGTTTCTGATTTGAATGATTTAGTTACCGTTTCAAGCTCATCATCTGAACATGGCTACAATGGGAGTGGGCTGGACTTGGTTTGACCGGGTTGACCCATGAGGGGTTTTGTAGGATTGTGACTTAATATTATTTTATTTTATATAATTTGTTGATTTATTATGTAATAAACTATGTAAAGTACAATAATGAGATTGCTATGGAGTTTGACTAGAGGGGCTAATTGGTCAATGGGACCATTTCAAGTAAATTCTGATGGTACCTTGTTTTAAAATCATCTTTAATGATGCTTGACATAATTTAGAAACTTAAAACTAAATGTACTGAAGACAATGATCATTTGGTGGTACAGTAATTTATGGATGTAATAAATAAACCAACTAAAAGTTATGTATAATTAATGGTTTGTTAAATTCGGTTATTTAGTTTAGGCTCGGTTGTCTCAAGAAGAGGGGATAATCCTTCGACTTAAATTCGTTGTTTCATCTTCAACATCATGACCTCTCATGCATGTGTGATTATACAGTGTAAGGAATTGTGAAAGAGATTTTTACTAAAATGGAAGAGGGTTTTGAGAGAATAAAAGAGATGTTCAAACCATAAATCCATCTCTTGAGAAAAATAAAAGATCTTTCTATTGATATAGTTCATGACTTCATGTGTTTTTTTAATGGGTCTCTAATAAATTGTCTTGGGCCTGACCCACTTAATTGGTTAGCCCAACAAGGCAACAACTAGTGTGTGTGGTTGATGTTAGGGGTAATAATATGAGTTCTTGTCACAATATTATGCTTTGTGTTTTGATTGCCAATTCAGTTATTGAATTGGTATCAGATCATTGAACACGAGCGATCTACATGACCTAACAATCGATCGCTTGTGAAGAAGCAGTCGAAGGCAGCAAGCCCTAAGATCAACAGATGTGACCAGACATGATATTGATTCAGGACGACAAAGGAAGTAAAGCAACATGATCCATCTACTCGTCTTGCATACAACGCAAAAAAGAAGATGACATATAAGGAATACACATATAAAAGCAACAATACTTCAAGTCTTCAATGTCCCATATAAACCTCCGTTAACTACATTATGTGGATCAATGCAATATTTAACGTTCATGGTGTATGGGAGGCTATTGACCTTGAAGGAGCCTATACCAAAAGAACAATATGTCAACGGTTCTTGAATCTACAAGTGAGACTTGGGAGATAGGGTAAGAGAAGCAAGGTTACAAATCTCTTATTTTTTAGTTTGATAACACAAAGATAAAAGACTCAGGAACAATTTATGAATACACCAACAAGACATCCGATCTTGATACGGAAAAGCTTGATGATCGATCAACGCACTTGGTACATCTTGGAACGGAGACTAGTACAAAGGCGCACCGAATATTTCATCCAATCAAGCGGACAACAATTGTATCACAAGATGTGGTACTCAATTAGAAGATAGCTTGGTGACTAAAAAGATACCGGGAAAACTGTTAAAGAAAAGAGATCGACACCAGGAATGTTTTTCGTTGAATGGTATGGAGTAATGAACACCGAATACCGATGCTAGTCCGGTTGTAACAAGCTCTACTGTATGCATCAAAGATTTTAACTATGGAAACTTGCAATCCAACATGCATTTTATCTATGGTACCTAATCTCAAATTGTCCAAAATAGAGGATGCAACCGGACATCGAAAATTGGTAGGGTGTCTTCGTTATTAACTTCAAACCCAACCTAATTTATATTCAGTTTGAGTAGTTAATACAAAAAATACATGCAAAGTTCAAAGCAATCTCATTTGACAGCCATAAATCAAATTTTTAGATGCTAATTAAGGCACTCACAAGTTGCAAGGATTAAGTTTTGAGAGATGTGAGAGCTACTCGGTGTTAAAAGTCAACTTAATTTCGAGTTTGAAAATTAGTGATAGTTTACTTGTTGATCAACTTAGGATCACTAGTATAAATATTTGATCAAAATTTAGGGTTGTGATCCAACAAGTTCTTATTGAACTCCATTTTTGAGCAAATTTCATGGTGTAATAAGATTGAACTTTTATCCAAATATCGCTTTGTTTTGTATTTTAATAACTAAATTCAATTTGTATTAGTTTTAATCATGGTTGTAAAAATCCCCGACTCGGCTGATTAATCGGTAGTCCCCTAAGGCCGACTAGGCCCGACTATCCGACTAAGTCGATTAGTTGGCCAATTAATCCTGATTAATCCCTAGTCCCCACCCTACCGATCGACTAACAATTAGCGATTTCTACAACATTGCTTTTAATAATACAAATTTGCCGAGAAAAAAAAAATAAATGTATAATGTATTGATGTTCCCTCTATTCTATGATCTGTTTGTGACAAGACTTGTGAAACTTCTGATCATGCACCTGTCTAGTGTGATCACTTGTCTAGTATGATCGGGCGTCCTTTGTCCGATCGTCGTCATGACTGACGATAAATTACCAAGCTTCTAATCTAGTCCATCAAGTTAGAAGGTAAAATAAATGGAACCATCCTTAGTCACCAGATCATGCAAGGTTCAAAATTTATACAACAAACACTTGAGCAGTGATGGAGCCTAGGCGAAACACTAGATCACTAAAGGGCATTTTTTCTTTACAACTTCTGAGATCCTATTCAAATATGATATACAAAATGAGCATACTAACATTGCTAATTCTAAGATATTTTAATCCTAGACATGCCTATCTTCCAAAAATAAGATAAACCTGTTCTGGAAATATTCACATTGACTTCACAAGCTAAACATGTGGAGAGAGAGAGACATTTTAGAGGAAAATGGAAGGAGCCTAAAAGTTTATGAGAGCAAAGCATTAACATCAGTGAAACTATAAGGGTCCGGGAGATCCATTGATCATCTGTCAGGCCAAAATTTCCAATAATAGGGGTATCCAACGACATTGTTTTCTTATAGCTTATCAGCTTGACCTCACACCCCATTTGCGATGCATGCATATAATGTATATATGTGTGTGCCCTTAAGGGACAAAAGTAAAATTGCACTAATTTTAACATTAGTTTACTTATTTTGTGAAAATAACTTTAAAAGCGTTTGGATGATTAACTACAAATGATAACTTTGAGCCGGGGACTCCTTCGGAGTAGCCTCTCTATCCCAGCTAGGTTAGGGGTAAGGTTTGTCTCCATCCTTTCCCCTGAACCATACTGAAAAGTGAGAATATACTGAGTAAGTTTGTTTGTTTATTAGCTTGACCTTAGAATTGACCCTCATAAATTAGTTAAAATTTCAAAACTTCATTTATGACCCTAGTGGTTCTGACTTCTGCTTATTAGGGGTGTTCAAAATATCCGAAACTCGAAAAAATCGAAATCCGAATTGTATTTAGAACCAGAAAAAACCTCATCCAAAAAATCTATTTCAAGTTGTTCGGGTCGGATATTATGATTTTAGATTCGGGTTGGGTTTCAAATATGCAAAAAACTATTCTTTCCGGGTCGGACATTCGAATAACCAGAATAAAACCGGTTTGTTCGGGTTATTCAGATGTAAGAATTCGGATTGTTCGGGTTGGATAATATATTTTGAGATTCGGATAGGTTTCGGATAGACAAACATAATTTTTAGACTCAAATAACGCGTTATCCGACCTCACAAACACTCCTACTGCCAAATAACTAGTTTTCCTTTTCTTGTCCTTTCCCTCCAACTGAAGAGCAGGAAATATAAATAATAAACGTAACACTTGTTTTACTTTATTTCCAATTGAAATCATGCAAGAAACTAGGGGTGTGCATGGGTCGGTTTGGGTCGGTTTTTGGCTTAGTCCAAACCCAAAACCGAAATTTCGGTTTTTTCGGTTTTTAAACCCGTTTGGGTTCGGTTTTTTCGGTTTTGATATTTTCAAAACCCATTTGGGTTCGGTTTCGGTTTCGGTTTTTTCGGTTTTTACTACTTAGGCCTTAAATTATGCTTATAAAAAAATAAACTAAAATATTATATTTGTATTAAAAATATTTTAAGTACAACACTACTTAATATTTAAAAATATATACAAAAATATTTAAATTTAGTAAAAATCATACGTGTTTTTGGTATATATATGATTTTTATTTAACTTTTGATATCAAGAATTAAGAAAATAAAAATAGACGGTATATAAATTGTTGAATTTTTTCAAAGGTAATATATATATATATGCATATACACATGTATTCGGTTTTTTCGGTTTTTTCGGTTTTTCTTTAAGGTAAAACCAAACCCAAACCCAAACTTTCGGTTTTTAGAAAACTAACACCAAACCCGTCGGTTTCTATTTGGGTTCGGTTTTTTCGGGTTGGATTTTTCGGTTTTTGGGTTTTGGGTCGGTTTTTTTGGTTTTATGCACACCCCTACAAGAAACCATTACCAAATATTGACATTCTTTTCTTTCCTAATTTACACTTTCTTTTTCTCTCCAAACCTAAAAAATAAAATGTAAAAGCATGCATAAGTGCATAACTACATAAATGTACATTATTTAGATTTTAGGCATTAATTTATCCACTCCAGCACACAAGAATAAACAAAAAACTGCTCATATATGAACCAAATTAACTAACGCTAATCATAGCAGAGCAATTTCGTTTATGCTAGCATTACCAGAGCAATCTTATCAGAAGATAGGGGCATTTATATGTGCATTTCAACTAATTATTGCGACTTGGTGGCGCAGCTGAGTGTTTATGTAAGAGTAAAACTGCTTAACAAACAAAAATCCCTTATGATATCAAACAAAACAGCATGAGCATATACACCACACTTACCAAATCAAGAAAAACAAACATCTGTATTAACCATTCTTCCATCATTCCGATCGCTTGTAAGATGGATGCCTTCGTGCAGCTCTCGCATTCTGGTACTCAAATTCCAACAGATTCGGTATATGAGAAGTATCTTTGATATAAAACCACCTCCCGATCGAACTTTCTTCAATCGCTAAAAACACATGCTTGATCCTAGAATTTACCACCCAAAACCATACCCCACCAAGAACAATCCCAAGGCTAGCACCAGCAAACACCTGACCAACCGTATGGTACCCCAAATAAACCCTTGAATACATGGTAAGCAATGCCAATGGCCATACAACAAGACCCACAACCCACATTTGTCTCCTTAATATGATCCCAAACTTCTTGTAAGTCAGTAAAGTAAAATATGTAGCGAAAAAGAACATGTATTGCGAATGACTCGAAGGCCATCCATGTGAATCGCACATTTCGAGCATGATGCAGGTTTCGGGTCGGGCTTCTTGGACCGCTAATTTGATCGAATCGCTAATGAATTGGGAAATCATCAACCCTAATGCGAAGAACATACCTTGGAGTTCGCGACGGAATATGAAATGAGAGACGAAACCACCGAGGCTGATGAAGACTGGAACTAATGAAACCCATGCTAAGAAATGGCCCAATTGATCGCCTTTTTGGTAGCGAACGTGTGTTAGGGTTACAGCGCGTAATTGATTTGGCATGATCGGAATTGGAACGGTTAGGGTTCGTGATGGAACGATGAAATTGGGTATTTCGAGAGTGATTTTGTTGAAATTGTGGATTTAAGTTTTGGATTAGTAGTTATAGATGAATTGCCGTTAGTTGATTAACTGCCTCTTATCCACACATTAACTAACCAAGGGGTGTTTGTGATTTTTTACTCATTTCAAGGGTCAAGTTTAAAAAAATGTAGATACACATTAAGAAGAGGTAGCTTTAGAATCAGGAAAACCAATCGTTAAAGACCATCCGTGCTGGTAAGGTGGGGAAACAAAGTCGGGAGGGGTTGAGCGGGCACACTAAGGTGGTGTTTGTTTTTTAAGAGGTAAAACATCTGCAGTCTGCTAATCACGTCTGCAGACTTCTTTTGCAGAAGAGGTGGACCAAACCCCTGCAAAAAGAGCTTTTGGGAGTGTTTGTTTTCCAAAAACATCTTCAAACAAAAAACCTCTTCATAAGAAAACCCAACCCACTGTCCCCCAACCCCACCGGCCACCGATCCTCCGGCCTCCGATCGTCTTCCACTGTCACCATCACCTCCGATCGTCCCCCTCCACCCACCGTCGATGAGGCTGTCACCATCACCACCGCGTCTCTAGGGTTTCATCCGACGAAGGGATGCGAAGGGTTCGACGACGGGATGCGATTGAGACTGTCACCATCACCACCGCGGCTCTAGGGTTCGACTGTGGAGGGCGACGACGACGGGATGCGACGAAGGCAGTGGGAGGCGATGGCAGTGGGAGGCGACTAGGGTTCGAACGACTAGGGATGCGACGAAGGCAGTGGAAGGGTTCGAACGACTAGGGTTCGCTTCTGGTGTTCGCCGACTAGGGTGTGGAGGCGATGGCAGTGGGAGGCGACGGCGGTGGGGGAGCCGGCGGTGGGGGAGACCGGCAATGGCAGTGGGAGGCGACGGCTGAGGGGCGATCGTGAGGATGAGATTGGGGTGAGAAGGTTTGAAGAGGTTTGAAGATGATGGTCCACCTCTTTTCCAATAAGAGGTCTCGCATACGTTTTTTAATGAAATGTCTGCGAGAAAACAAACACCCTACATATTTCCTTGGTCTGCGGGGTGCAGACAAAAGAGGTCTCGCAGACTTTCGCAGACGTCTTCTTAAAAAACAAACAGCCCCTAACCCTACCCCGGCGGTGCCCAATTCCGAACCATAGTAGCCCCGTGCCCCGTGAAGCCTCCTCTCACACCCCGCTTTCACCCTGATCACATTTTCAGTTTGGTGATAATTACATGGTTTTAAAGTTTTTGGTAGGGTGATGACGTGACAGAAAATTTTGATGGGGTGAGTATCAAACATGGTCAAACATGCGATGAGCCTCCCTCTTGTTGTCTTCACGTATCCTTTGTCTTCACACGTGTCATGGAAATACCGCTGCCAAGACTCAAAACCCATTATCATCTGTGCTCGAATCTCAATGTCCCTAGTGACAGCCTTGCAATCAAGGACGGTTACGAGAATTCAAGTGTCTCATACGAGACGAGAAAAAAAAAGCCCTAGTGAATTATAGTTTGTGTTTTTCTGGTTTTATATTTTTAACTATAAGTAAACATATCTGATATAAAAATAAATAAAGTTTTTGTGTCTTTGAAAAATATATACATTTTACAAACGACATCATTGCGAGTGAATATTAATAATAATTAAATAATAATAATCGATTACAATTTCATTAAAGTCAAATAAAACGGCGTCAGATAATAGTTAAATAATAATTATTATATATTGTTACTAATACTTAAATAATAATTAAATAATAACAATAATAAATAATACTAATTATTATATAATAGATAAAAAAAAACAATAATAGTTAATTAACTAATAGTCAAACCAAAAGGTTTATATCCTAATCATACCCTTTGACATCCTGAATAGGAGGTCTTGGGTTCGAGACTCATCATGAGCAGAAAAACGCTCTAGGTTGAACTAGGGGCATTTTCAAGTGTTGATTTTCTTTCTAGATGGTGGTGTCAATATGCTCATTTAGGGGCTGTTTGGTAGCATCTGAATGTGTCTGAATGGATCTGAATCTGAATGGTTCAGATTCAGACCGTTTGTTTGGTGCAAAAAAATCACATCTGAATGGGGTAAATTGTCTGAATGGAGGTCTGAATGGTTCAGACATGGGATGGAGTCTGAATCATTCAGACGTGAAGGAAGAGGGCTGGGACTTCTGCATCACCATCTCACGAGCATCTCTGCACCACCACTTGCCATCGCACCTCTGCCCACCACCGGCCATCGCACTTCTGCACAACCACCGCGCCCACCACCGGCCATCGCACCTCTGCCCACAACCGGCCGTCTTCCTGATGCCCTCTTGACGACGATCGGAGCCCACAAACAGTTAGGGTTCAAGGTTTTCTTACCTTGAGCGACGGTGAGGTGCCATGGAGGCGACGAAGACGACGACGATGGTGAGGGTTCGGCGATGGTGCGCTGGAGGCGGCAAGAGGCGACTGGCGGAGATGAGATGCGATTATGAGACGCGTCGGCAAGGCGAAGACAGGCGGAGGAGATGCGGTGGGCTGTGGCACGGGGGAGACGGGATGCGATTGTTAAGAGGTCGACGGGATGCTAGGGTTTTATGGGAAAAAAAGTTTTTTTTTTTTTTTGGTGATTCAGATGTGCAACCAAACGGTTAACCATTCAGACCCTCTTAACTATTCAGACCCTCTTAACTATTCAGACATCTTAACCATTCAGCACTTAATGATTCAGACACAACCAAACGGCCCCTTAAACAATAGTATTTGACGTTAGCTTTTCAAAAAAAAAAAAACTAATAGTCAAAATTTTATGTAATCATTATGAGTGAATAGAGATAATATTTTTTATTCTAGGCCGGATTAATAATCATTGTAGCATTTTTTGGTTGTTTGTGTATATTTGAATTTATATTTTTTTCTATTATCAATTTTGCAACAATTTGATTTATTATTTTATGTCGGATTAATAATTATTGTAGCCTTTTTTGGTTGTGTTTTGATATTAGATATGCTATCAGCGTCACGTGATCGAATACATATTTCGGTAGAAGTTTATGATTCAATATTTTTTATGGTAGAATTTTAATTTGGTAGACGTCGTGTTTTTTCGTTCAATACAGGGTTACCGTCGCAACGCGTGGGTTAAACCCTACTTTATATATATTTTTCTCTTTTTTCCACCCGAGATCACGAAAAGTCATTACCTTTTTCTCTTTTTTAGAATTATGAAATATAAAATAGAATTATATGTTTCACTTTCCTACCTTTATTTTCTTTTCTTAATTTTATATTTGTTTTTACTTTCATTTCTCTTCTTTTATTCTTATTCTAAATATAAATCTCGAGAATACAGCTTGAACCAAACACCACCTGACTGGTTCTACCAACATATCGTCGATTTGAAAACCAAAAAGAAAAAAACCCTTGCAGCAAAGAGGGTTTTGTTCGAGAGGACGCTTCCAAGAATCTCAAGTCAAAACCATGGCTGATGAAAGCACAGCGACTCCCAGGAGAGACCCCATCAAGAATCCAGGTGTTAAGCATGTTTATTGAAC
The DNA here is from genome assembly GCA_009363875.1 of Mikania micrantha. NCBI lineage: Eukaryota > Viridiplantae > Streptophyta > Magnoliopsida > Asterales > Asteraceae > Mikania > Mikania micrantha. The sequence goes on along the minus strand of SZYD01000765.1, from coordinate 14,810 downwards.
AAATTAAGTTAGTTATAGCTTAATGGGTTCTATTTTTCGTAGGACGAGACGATTCCATGTTGCCCTCTTGCATTTGAGCCCTGATATCACCTCGATTGTCTTCTATTTTGTATTGAGTTTAGAAGATTTTATCCGGGCTTTAGGCGAATAATGAATTAGGGTATTAATTTGGGAGTTTTTTGCTTACAAAGTATGCTAAAACTTAGATATAATATTGAATCAAGTTTTTGAACGAAGTTTTATTAATTAATAATACAACAACCACCTTACCCGATATATTCCCACTTTTCAGCGGGTACGGGGAAGGATAGATACAAACCTTACCCTATCCCAATTAGGATAGATAGGCGGCTCCGAAAGAGTCCCCGGCTCAAAGTTATCGTTCGAAGTTGATAATCCCAACGATTTTAACGTTATTTTCACAAAATAATTAAAATAACGTTAAAATTAGTGCAGTTTTACTTTTGCCCCTTAAGTGCCCACACACATATACATTATATGCGTGCACCGCAAATGGGGCGTTAAATAATAGTTGAGAGTAATTCAAAATTTCTTTTGCTTTGATCTTCTGTATGAATTCAATCTTGAATGAATAAATCTGTGTTTTACGCTAAAATGTTAATTTGACATTGTAGTTGGTATTACTGCTGCACAAAGGCGAAGGCAAAATGCGGTTTCAGTGGGTAAAGAAAGAAGAGAAGCTTTATTTCGAACCAAACGATTATGTAGAGTGGGAGTTAGCAGTGATATGGATGCTCCTGTTGATAGTGACATGATGATTGAAGAAGAACAATCCATTTTAGAGGCTCAAACATCTTCTGCTGTTGAAGAACTGAAGATTGCAATCGCCTTTCAGTAAGTTCATTCACTAGAATTTAGAACTTCTATCTTAAGTTTAGTCAACTAATGCGTGTCCACATTCAAGTCGGGCCTAATAATATAATTAGTGTGTGTATTGAACGCCCCATTTGCAGTGCACGCATATAATGTATATATGTGTGGGCCCTTTGCACTAATTTTAACGTTATTTTACATATTTTGTGGAAATAACGTTAAAAGCATTGGGATGATTAACTTCAAACACTAACTTTGAGACGGAGACTCCTTTGGAGCATCCTCTCTATCCTAACTGGGATAGGAGTAAGGTTTGTCTTCATCCTTCTCTCCCAGATCCTATTGAAGAGTGAGAATACTGGGTAAGTTAGTTTGTAGTGTGTGTATTGAGAGTGAGCTAGAGAGATGGAGAACAACAACCTTTTTGTGTTGAGGATGAACCTCCTAATTATTAGAGAAGGTATGAGGGCCTAATCCTATTGGGCTTGCCAAGATTGGTCTCACATGGATTGCGCCTAGCACATTGAATCTTTGTCCGACTAGGAATACGTCTCTTCGTCTCCTTTGCTCCATATTTTAGTAACCTTTTGTTGAACCACCATTCTTTTTATGCAATCAGTCAATCATTATGAAAACTTTATAACACATTGTTTTCGTTATTTGTATATCTTTAGGGGGAAAGGTGCAGTCCAAAAGAAGGTGAATGCTCTTCGTGACCTAAGGCGTTTATTATCTAGATCTGAGTTTCCTCCTATTGAAACTGCTATTACATGTGGAGCAATACCTTTACTTGCACAATGCCTTTCATTTGGATCCCAAGATGAACAGGTAAACATGACCTTTTTATTATGTCAAATCATACTTTTATATAATTTATACTAGGTTAAATCCCGTGTGTTACACAGGTGAAATAAATGAAATATTATGCTTTTAAAATCTATCTATTATAATAAATAAAAGTTTTCTTATGCCACGTGTCAATATCTGGTTAAGTCAACCTTTTAATTTCCCGCCTCTCTCTTCAATTAATATATTCATCTTGCTAAATAATGAAAATGAATAATTATGTTTAAAATAATAAAATTGTCTACCTATAAACAAATGAAAACTAAAGTTAAAATATAAAAATATCAATTGTAAAAGAATTAAACGAAAGTAAAATAATAATAAAATATAAAATTAGAAACTTAAAAACTTATATTTATTCAATCAACATAATAAGAGGAAAAAATTAACGATTTTAACAAATTATATATATTAAACCCATGTAATACATGGGTTTTAACCTAGTACTTGTATATATTGCACTACGTTATAAACTCGTGTATTGCACGGATTTAATATAAAATATAAAATTAAAAAACGTCATTGGATGATAAAAATCTCATTGTTTAAAAAATCCTTTTATAATATATTTTATTTTTAAAAAAATCATTTTTTAAGATAACTTGTTTTTTACATAAATTTTATTTTTTGAAAATAAAATATTTCTTACTTTAAAAGTTTTGATTTTAGAGAATTTCATTTTTTATAAAAAAATTTTAAAGTGTGCTTTATAATAATAAGATAAATAATATGTTAGTTATTAGTATTATAATTATTTATTTAATAAGAGAGAGAATATAATTATTTAATAGGAGAGATAATGAAGTGGAAGGATAATGTGTTGAAAAGTGTCAATTGTAGTGTAAGAAGGTGACATGTGGCATTAGTGGTGTAAGAATGTGACAAGTGGCAAATTTGTTACTCTTTTATTATAGAGTATAGATATGTGTGGACCCTCAAGGGCCAAAGTAAAATTGCACTAATTTTAACGTTATTTTACTTTTTTTTTTGTGAAAATAACGTTAAAAATGTTGGAATGATCAACTTCAAACGATAACTTTGAGCCGGGGAATCCTTCGGAGCCTCTCTATCCCAATTGGGATAGGGGTAAGGTTTGTGTCTCTCCTTCCCCCCAGACCCTACTGAAAAGTGGGAATATACTGGGTAAGTTTGTTTGTTTGTTTGTTATACTTTTTTTAAGCTAAGATATGATATATAGATTGAAATAGGGCCCTGAGGTACATCTAAATGGTGTCTGTTTACATTTTCTTTAATGTGCAATTTTTGTTTTGATTTTTGGGTCTATAATACAGTTGCTTGAAGCGGCTTGGTGTCTTACAAACATAGCTGCTGGAAGACCTGAAGAAACAAGAGCATTGTTGCCAGCATTACCGTTACTTATTGCTCATATTGGAGGTTAGTCAGAATGGTTGTCTACTTGGGTAATGGGTCAAAATGGGTTCTAGTTTGGTTGGCCTAAAAGCCGACATTTTTTGTCAAAAGTTTTAGTATTAGCTGATATCGAATTAGTGAAAGCCGACATTTTTGTCAAAAGTTTTATAACGCCTTGGTTCAGCACCAACGCACTAAGCATATCGAATTGGATATATACTTTGTGCGAGAAAAAGTGGCTCGGGGTCAAGTGCGGGTTCTTCATGTTCCATCACGCCACCAAATTGCCGATATCTTCACAAAAGGCTTGCCTTCGGCTCTTTTCAATGATTTCAGAAACAGTCTCAACATTCGACAACCTCCTGCTTTGACTGAGGGAGGCTATTAGCTGATATATATTATATATATATATATATATATATATAAATTATTTGTAATTTATATTAGTGAATGTATCTCTTGTAAAATCATATCCTAGAATAGGGGATTTGATTCCTAGAATAGAAGGTCGGACTGTTTGTATATATATTGGATTAATTATCAATGAGAAGGCAAGGAGGAAATTATAGTATCTTACAATTAGGATTACAATAGGGATAATAACCAACACGAAGATTCTATGCTGTCCCCAATAAAATTAGTTTCTTCAAAAAATAAATAATTATCTGTTTGTGAATTTATCTAAAACTAGTGATAACTTTTGAAGGGTAGCATTCATCTTTCTTCTATGAATATAAGGTGGGATTTTTATATGCATACTTGGGTCTGTTTATGTAGCCTGTTTCTCTCCATCAGTCCATCCCCTATTTTCTCTTTGTACTTAATTTGCTTCTTGAGCTTAAGATTGTTGCACTTAACAGAACACCTATTTTTCTTATTTTTACCTAATTTTCACCAAATTAAAGATTTGTTTATTGTTGTTGTATGATGTTACTTCAATATTTTTTTATGCACTTAATCTTTAGAGAAGAGTTCAATGCTGGTTGCCGAGCAGTGTGCATGGGCATTAGGAAATGTGGCCGGTGAAGGAGAAGATTTGAGACATATTCTTCTTTCTCAAGGAGCCTTACTTCCTCTGGCAAAAATGATGTTTCCAAACAAGGGTTCAACAGTTCGAACTGCTGGCTGGGCTTTGTCAAACCTGATTAAGGTTTTTGATCTCGATTAAAGGTGGCTAAATGGGCTGGTTAGGTAACTACACAAGATAAGTAAAATATTGGTAGGGCCTGGGTTGACTTGGAATTTTTTTGCCTATAATTATCTTTTAAGAAATTAATTTGCCAAATATGATTACACGAAGTATATTATTTCTATAATAATTTTATTCTCTTGAATAAAATGAGTTAGGATGTTTCATTGGGCAACTTTCTACTTATTGACCATTTGAACGGTTTCATTTTAAGCTTTACTATTATTATTCTTTAAACTATTTTGGTTTAACCCATTAGAGATAAAACATAAGCGAAATCGATCCATTTATAAGTAAATGGGTTAAAATTGCCATCTTTAACTCAATCTCTGGTCTACAATTTTGTGATCCTATATGTTTAATCGTGTTTTTTGATGTAGGGCCCTGACCCAAAGGCTGCAACAGAACTCATAAAAATTGATGGTGTAGTAGAGGCTATACTAAGACACTTGAGGAAATCGTAAGTTGTTGATACATCATAATAGTATAATAATCATTTAGTCTAGTGTGTAATAACATCTTACAGGTTTTTTTTGGTGAGTTACATATTATTTGAGGTTATTGAATGATCAGTTTCTATTATACAACATAAAGTAATACAGTTGAGGTTAGTGATTGTGCAGGTGCCCTTTTGCATCCCACAATACATATGTGTTGTTCACTTGTTCTTCACCTCTCTTAACCAAGTTATGATATCGTGCTTTATGAAGCTTATAAGTAGATAAAAGGGGATTATAAAATTCTTCTGGTCCAAGTTTTGGCAGCAGTTAATAGTTCATTTTGTTGTCTTGTGTTTTATTAGCCTGCAATAATATTATTTACCCCCAATTGTCCCAATAAAAAATTGCAAGGTTTGGCTTTGCACAACTGCACACAGTTGTATATAAAAGTGAGAATACTTGTCGGTTTACAGAATCTACTTTGCAATGATGATTACTGCTATAATTTTTTATTCAAAACCTCTCAAAAGTTGAAAATATTGGTAATTTTCTGGGATATCTTAAAATAGTAATTTATACCATTTTCATAGAACAAAAGTGAATTTTCCATGGTGGCCATTACCCTTTTTACCAAAAACGTATATGTTGAGATGTTTGCTGACCATGAAGTCTATTTTATGTTAATTAGTTAATCATATTTAGGGAGTCTAATCTTTGTTAAACGTCTAAATAGGGCCTCTTTTTCCTTTAATATCTAATATTACTGTCACTTTTAATGTATGCTTTATCCCCTTCTAACCTTTTCATATGTGCTTATTAACATATTTATGAAAACACTTGTTCTCTTCTGATTTTCGGCATATGTCCTATTCTTAATGAACAGGGACGAGGAATTAGTGACTGAAATAGCATGGGTTGTTGTATATCTCTCAGCGCTATCACCAGTTGCTACTAGTGTGCTTGTGAAAACCGATCTTCTTCAATTATTAGTGGAACGATTAGCCACCTCAAATAGTTTGCAATTGCTCATTCCGGTAACAAAAATAAAAATTTTTGGGTGCAATTTTACACATGGTTTTAAGTTTACATTATGCAATTAGTATGTATTCTGCCTTCTAAAAAGGGAGGTGCTTTGTACACCCCAAAAAGTAATTTGTACACCATGGAAACTTTCTAATTGGACAAATATGCCTTCTAATCTCAAGAACAGGCAAAAGAAAGTGAGAATGAAAATGTAATTCTAGAAGGTTTTAGTGTATACATTTTATACCTCCCTTTATTGAGATCAATGTAGGAACTTATAATGAGTTATTGTCACACATTTACACAATTTCTTCTCTCCATTTACTTACGGATGGGTTGATTTGGGCTTTGTGTGGTGACATGGGTCAAAAAAAAAATATGGCTGAAAGGGAAGTTGGCCACACATGGTGTATTTTAAGACAAACTACATTATTATCATACTGTCTATTTTTCGTTAGTTGGTTTAATATATTACTTATTTATGTATACTTTTTTTTATGTCGGAAAATGTGTTTGCGGGTTAAATTGAGCAAAACCAAATCGACCCACCCTAAAAATGACAAGTTTTGACCTTTTACCCAACCTGCCTCACCTCCCAGTTTTGACACATGTATATATTATCCTCTTTATATCACATTAAAAGAATAAAAGTACATTTATTTAAAACTGGACACAACTATAATTGAAGAAGCCATATTTTCATGCACATTTGGTGTTACCTTTTCTTAATATACACTTGTATTTACATGCAGGTGCTACGAAGTTTAGGTAATCTTATAGCAGGTGATACTTACACAACTAATGCTGTTCTTGTTCCTGGACATGAACTCACAGGTGAGTTACTATAATTTCTGTGTTTTTAAGCCTACTAGTATAGTAGATTTTGTACTAAAACACTACAGATCATCTATATTTTACCAGAATTTAGAAAAAAATCTGAAGTGAAATAATTACTCCATCCGACCAAAATAAATGCCATCTTTTGCTGAGCACTGAGTTTTGTTGGATCATATGTTAAAATCTGTAACACCCCTCAGTGAGAAGATGAAGAAATATACTTTGGCCATCAATGTGAATGTTTTGTAGTGATTACTAACGGGCAAAGTGTTAATTTTTAACTAAGTGTTGCTAAAGAAGGAAATATTTGTTTTTCGGGGCGGATAGAGTATTTGTAAAAATATGAGATCAACTATTTGTAGAGATGGCAAATTTCTATTTTTTACACACAAATGGGTTGATTTGGGTATGTTATATCTCTGAAGCATCATATGAGTAAAATTTAAATTAGCTTAAAAAGGAATTGGCCAAACGGTTCAGAGTTTCACGAGGTTTAGTTTTGTGCATATAACCTCCTAAGCAGTTTCATTTTAAAAATCATACCATTATTAATGTAATCATATGTGACACATTTATAAACATATTTTTTAAAATGCTGGATAGAAAGTATTTCAGATCAACCCAACCCATACAAAAATTTATCTGTTTTGGCTCAAGACCCAACTTGCCCATTCTGTGACCTCTAGTTATTTGTTACATAGACCACTGATATTTTGTCAAATTTGCAGATAATATTATACTAGCTTTAGTTAAGTGTCTAAAAAGCGAGCATCGTGTCTTAAAGAAGGTGCTCTCTCTCTTCCTCTCTCTCACACACAAACACAACACACACACACCTCCTAGTCTTGTGATTTTATAAATTTTCGGTTTTGGTATTGAAGGAAACTGCATGGGTGCTATCAAATATAGCCGCAGGTTCTGTTGGTCACAAGCACTTAATATACAAAAGTGAAGCCATGCCATTATTGATACAGCTTCTGAAAACAGCTCCATTTGACATAAAAAAAGAAGTTGCTTATGTTGTTGGAAACCTCTGTGTTGCTCCAGCAGAAGGTTCTGGAAGACCGATTTTAATATTTGATCACTTGGTTTCATTTGTTAGAAACGGATGCCTTCGTGGTTTTATTGATTTGGTTAGATCTGCTGATATTGAAGCTGCACGTCTTGGACTTCAATTCATGGAGCTGGTAAATTTTCTTTTTAATGTATATATGTGTGGGCCCTTAAGGGGCAAAAGTAAAAGTGCACTAATTTTAACGTTATTTTAGTTATTTGTGAATATAACGTTAAAATCATTGGGATGATCAACTTCAAACGATAACTTTGAGCCGGGGACTCTTTCGGAGCAGCCTCTCTATCCCAATTGGGATAGGGGTAAGGTTTGTATCTATCATTCTCCCCCAGAGGCCAGACCCTACTGAAAAGTGGGAATATACTGGGTAAGGTGGTTGTTTTTTTATAGTAAAAGATCACCATTCAACTTTCTTTTTCTTCCAATAAAGCAGCAAAAAATGAAATGAAATACACATGTGTCTTGCTTGCTTGAGGCCCTTGCTTTTTAAGGCCCTGTGGCTAGGCGATAGGCTCACCCTTTGCGCCTTGAACCTTTAACTACCTAAAAAGAAACAGCATCCAATTTACTGCAATCATCTCTTAAAAAAATTACAGCTTTTTATTCAATTATGGTTATCCTAATTAGGAGATGATGACATGTGTCCACACCTCTTTCCCTTCCTCATCCCCACTCCATTTTTCCACGTGTCACAAGCATATTGGTGGGAAGATAATTAAGCAAAAGGATACATTAAAAAGAATGCTTTATTTCTCTCATAAATTATGAACTTACAATATCTTATTCCTGATAAAAAAGTGGCGTATGGAGGGTGAGATGAGGGCAAACCTTACCTCTATCCTAGTGAGACAAAAAGGTTGTTCTCAAAAATTGAATTCAGATTTCAGTGCCTATTCTCTAAAGTCGAACTGTTAATCTTTTAAACATTTTTTTGTACATTTTTTGCTCTCAAATACCACCTGAACTTTCACTTGCAAGAATTTGTACCCACTCTACTATGCCTGGCAAAATGAGCGGGTTGGGTAACAGGTCGTGACGGGTTCGGTTTAGGATGGATGCAGGTTAGAACGGGTTTTAAGCATACTCAGTTTGGTTCTAAATGGATTGTTCTTATAAAACATCAATTTAATTTAATTTCAAACGTGTTATAAGTAAACAAATAGTCCATTTGGATAAGTTTTGGTGATTTTCTCATCAAATATATTATTAATCATTTTCAAATGTTTGAATCCATTGCATTTACACACTTTTTTAGTTACCCGTCTTGACCCGCATTCTATTTAATCGCTACACATCTCAACCCATTCAATATTATGACGTTGCCCATTATTTCAACCCATTATACTACAATTGTTTACCCAAACCAAATCATTTCCTTAGACATGGGTAAAAATTGCCACCTCTACACTCCACTTCACTTTTGTGGAGGGCAGTCACCAGGGGCGTACCTACATTGAGCCCCGGGGGGCAGCCACCCACCTTGAAAAATTTTTTTAGTAGTATATATATGTTAAAATCCTAATCGCCCCCCGTAAGATTTTATAATCGCCCCCATTAAACTTTTAAAATCTAAGTGTTAATTAATAAAACTAATTTTAAAAATGCCCAACTAATAATCTAAATCCAATGTAAATTCAAGTTTAGTATTAATTATAATACGACAATCCACCACAAAACTGGTTAAAAACCGATTAAACCGAATTCAATCAAATATACCAACTAAAAACCAAATAAACCGATATAAATAAACCTGTTCAACCTTATATATTATAAAGATAAAAAATTTAAATATGAATTCCCTTTAATCGGTTAACCAAACAAAACGAATTCCACAAAAATTGAGACCGATAACCGAAATTCGTATACAGTTAAGAACCAACTTCAGAATTCGGATACAGTTAGGAACCAAACCTTAAACCAAATTCAGAATTCAGTTCGTTTTTTTTGATGATGAATACTGTTCATTTTTCTAGTATTAACACTTTTTAGATTTTTTGAATATCCTCAGCTAGTCAACTTAATATTCAAAATCACTAAGGGGCCTTTTTTTCGACTCGTCCTGGGCACCCCCAATTCTCAGGGCCTTATACGTTGTTTTGGATATATATAAAAAATAAAATCACGTAGCGAACAACTTTAGATGTATTTTATTTTCATACGTCTTTATATATAAAATTTAGTTTAATTGTCTTTTTTTAACATGACCCGACCCGATCCGCCTCAACTCAACTTGAACACCAGCAAACCTAAAAAATTTCCGCCCCCCATGAAAAAAATTTCTGGGTCCGCCACTGGCAGTCACCGATGCCACTAGGCTACAAGACCATGGACTATCTTATAATTTGATTCCTGGATTTTAAATCAGACATACTTTAGATTTTGTTAATCTGCAGGTGTTAAAAGGATTGCAATCTTTTAATTACTTTCCCAGATTTTAAAACACACATATTTTTGGTTTTGTTAATCTGCAGGTGTTAAGAGGATTGCCCAACAGAGAAGGACAAAAGTTGGTTGAAAAAGAGGATGGAATTGATGCTATGGAACGGTTTCAGTTTCACGAAAATGAAGATCTTAGGAACATGGCTAATCAGCTAGTTGACAAGTATTTTGGGGAGGATTATGGGCTCGATTCGTAGGAACCGGTTTGTCTGTGTTGTATCTTTGTGTGTGATTTCACAAAATTTAGTTATAACATTCAGCTCTGTTTTCTCAAAGCTAACCGTTGACAGTTGAAGTTTTTTTTTTTTTTTTTTACTTTGTTCTTGTCGATGGCCATAAATTACTTTGTTCAACATACAACATGGTTTGGAAAGGATGGGTGGGCCTATCAATGAACCGAACAAGCACGGACATGGCATGTTTGTGTGCGTTTATTTAACTTTAACCGAACAAACGATCGAACATAAATGTTTAAACGAACACGGGTTTTTTTCTCATGTTCGTTTATTAAGAAACTTAGTGTGTTCGTAATCGTTCATTTTCATTCGTTAATAGTACAAGCCGACAGTTCACAAACATAAACGAACGTAACTAAAGAAACAAAAAGACCATAATTGAATTAATATAGTTTAACAAACATTGTTTGCAACCTTAATAAGCATATCCAAAAATGCAATCATCTTCAAGTCATCAATTAAGTTAATCATAAAGAGTGAACAAATATAAATGAACGTAAACAAACGTTCACAAATGTAAATCAACAAACGAGACGTGTGTTCATGCTCGTTTGTTTAATTTAATTAACAAAAAAATTTACTAACGAATAGTTCACTGAATGTTTGGTTTATTTGTACGGCTAAGGATGAGTTAATGAAACAAGAAGTTTACATAATATATTGAAATACAAGATTGAAACTAGGAGAATTCTAAAGTGAATTTAACAACATATGTTTGACTAAGATATATGGGTATACAAGAAATATTTAAATCGTAATCACAACTAGGGCTATCCAAAAAGTTCGAAGCTCGGAATCGGCTCGTAACTCGTTTGGTGAAAGTTTGGATAAAGCTTATTTGTAACCGAGCCAGCTCGTTTTGTAGCCGAGCCCGAGCCAAGGCTGGCTTGGCTCGTTGCTCTGTAAGTTCGTACAACATGCTATACTAAAATATAAAACTATAGTGTTACTTTTGATAATAAATATATTTTGTTGTTATTTTGTAATTATGTTAAAAAAAGAAAAAAGAAAAGAAAAGAGGACAAATATACGAAATGGATCTCAATTCTCACGTACTCCATTGATCTCTCATTCCTAAATCATATTCTCAATTCTCAATTCCACACATTTATGTCTCTTTAATCTTTACTTCTCAAACCATAATCCCCAGATACATTCGAGTCACAGTCCTTACCCCAAACATTTCTCGTGTGATCACAACCACATTACGGTTGGTATCAGCTACACGCAGGTCGGATCTAATGTAGTCACAGTCAGACGTCAGTTGGTCACAGGCATCCAAACATATCTCGCGTGTGGCCTCTGTAGAAATAAGGACTCATTGGATACATTGGAGCCACAGTCCTCACACCAAACATTTCTCGTGCGATCACAACCACACGACGGTTGGTCTCAGCTACACACAGGTCGGATCTAATGCAGTCACAGCCAGACTTCAGTTGGCCATAGGCATCCAAACATCTCTCGCATGTGGCCTTTGTAGAAATAAGGACTCATTGGATAAAAAGAGCCGAGTTAAGGTGAATACAATTCAAATATTAAATTTCTTATGTAAAACGAGCAAAAAACGAACCGAGCGGAACTAGCTCGTTAAAAACGAGCCGAGTCCAAGCCAAGATTTCAAGCTCGGTTTACAATCCGAGCCAAGTCAGGTTCAGTTTAAATACAAGCTGACCCTTGTCTCGGTTCGGTTTGGCTCGTGAACATCCTAATCACAACCCATAAATGTTGGTGGCAATATTGGATTATCATGTGAAATTTTTGATTATTTAAACATTTTGCAATATAACATCCTAGTCTAATACCCGGTGTGTTACACGGATTGGATACAAATAAATAGTTAGTAATAAAAATTTTAAAATTTTAAAATTATATTTTGATATTAAATGATTAAATTATGTATTAATAATTACTTTAAATAATAAATAATAATAATATCATCTAACCTTCTTAATTTGTAATAGTTGAGATATTTAAACTAATTAACTTTAAAAATTTAAGTTAATTTTCTGTCAAAACTAACTAATTCAAATTAATAATATAAGGTAATATTTCAAATTAAAAAAAAAGCGTAACTTGTAATTTTTATTAAACATACAGGACAAAAAAAGTAGTTTTTATTAATTTCGATTTATATTTCATTTTATTGAAAACTATTCATATTTAAAGATAACTTGTTTTTCATAAAAAAATTTCTAACAATAACAATTTGACATACTTCATTTTTCTTAATTTTGATTGCTAGAAAAGATATAATATTTAAACTTTTTTAAAGTATGTTTTTTAATTAAATATTTTGATATTCAATTTATCAAAAACTATTTTTTAATTTGTAAAAGACAAAAATAAAATTAGTTACAAAACTATAATCATTTAATGTGAGAGATAATATAATTAGTATTTAATAAGAGATATTTAAGTGACTGTATAAAAAATTGACAAGTGTCAATATAGTCTTAGAATGTGACAAGTGACAAATATAGATTGTTGTTTATTATAATAGTAAGATTCGGTTAAAGTCAAATGAAAAAAAATATATATAGATCATTTTGGATAATAATTTGAAAGAGATTAACGTTGCATTCCTATAAAATAAAAAAAAAAAAGAGATGCTATAAAGTTTTTTTTTAATTTATTTTTATTTTTATTTTTTTGTCAAGTGTCAATTGATTATGGTTGATTATGTTTATTTATTAAGATACATATTAATACTAAGGAGGTTCAAAATAAAACTTATCATTTTGATGAAAACTAAAAGAAATTATACTAGCCAATTAATTTTTAATTTTTCTATGATTATTTATTATATAAGGTAGGGGTGTGCATGGGTCGGTTTGGGTCGGTTTTTTGCTTAGTCCAAACCCAAAACCAAAATTTCGGGGTTTTTTTTAAACCCCTTTGAGTTTGATTTTTTCGGTTTTTATCTTTTCAAAACCCATTTGGGTTCGGTTTTGGTTTGGGTTTTTTCTATTTAGGCCTTAAATTATGTTTATTTAAATAAACTAAAATATTATATTTGTACTAAGTAAAATATTACTTAATTATTAAAAATATATACAAAAATATTTAAATTTAGTAAAAATCATACGTGTTTTTGGTATCATAAGCCAATAACAACAATAAAATATACGATTTTTATTTGACTTTTGATATCAAGAACTAAGAAAATAAAAATAGACGGTTTATAAATTGTTGAAAGGTAATATATATATATATATATATATATATATGTATACATACACATGTATTTGGTTTTTCTTTAAGGTAAAACCAAACCCAAACTTTCGATTTTTAGAAAACTTACACCAAACCCGTCGGTTTCTATTTGGGTTCGGTTTTTCGGATTGGATTGTTCGGTTTTTGGGTCGGTTTTATGCACAAAGGTTATAAATGTTATAAGTAATTTTTTTAATAAAGATATGTAAATCACGAAATTACTTATAAGCAACTCACGAAGTTACGTATGTAATCTATAAAGTTACATATACGTAACTCATATATAAAACAACAAGCATACCCAGTAAAAAAACCCACTTAGAGTAGGGGTTGGGGAGAAAGATAAAGACAAACCCTTACTCGTATATGTAACGTACAAATTACATGTATGTTATAACATAAACCACACACACACACACATATATATATATATATTTATTTTTGTTAACATTTCTAACATTATAATAAAAAGAAATTAAAAAAAAAACCAAAAAACGAAATTGATTGATGATAATTATGATTAGTTTTATAAGTTTATTTCAAAATAAGGATTTTATATAGAACCCTCCCCTATCAATATTTTATTTCAAGACTAGTGTATAAATAAAGGGTCATGTTATGCAAACACTTAACCCTCAAATTTTCACACCCCTATGCAACGTATAGACATATATGAGGTGTATAATATGAACAATCATTAGTTGTCATGTCTCTCTGTATTAAATTATTAATGATTGGCATGAGCATATGTATTTTATTGGGACTGATGTCTCGGGATATGTCACACCTCGGGCACTCGGCTGTCCGGGCACTGCGATCCGAATTGGTTTCATTGATATGTCTCGGTCAGAGTTATTACTCTATTTCATATGTGTTAAGCGGAAGCGTTATTTCATAATTTTACAAATAATTCACATGCATGGATGTGAAAACCGTTTTCATTATTATAAACTGTTCATACGCGTGGTATGAAAAACCACATTTTCATCGTTTGTTAATAATTTTTCAAAATGACTTTTCAGGATTTCATAAAACTTCATACGCATAGGTATGAACATTATCATTTCAAATTTATAGTAAACTGGATTTTCACAACACATGATACGAATCATTTTATAATATCCAGTTTATGCATGACTTGGAGGCATAGCTCCAAGCCTCCAATAGCTCCATGGTCTCACCACAAGATCTTATTCAAGGCATCATAGGCCAAGAATATTAATCTTGCTTCTCTTTTACATTTCATTATAACCTGAAAAGTTTGAAATAAAACGTCAACATAATGATGGTGAATACAAATAACAGAC
>SZYD01000764.1:0-100624 GCA_009363875.1 Mikania micrantha | reverse complement strand
TGTATATGTAAAATTATGAGTGTTTGATTAACATCTTATAATAGTTATAAAATATATTTTTAAAATCATTTTAAAACTTTAGTAATAAAAGAATTCACATGATTTATTTGAAATTACCATTTGTTTTAAAATAACCTTTGAAGAACTATTTTTAAAATAATCCTTATTGTTAATTTCAAAATCTAAAAGATAATATTTCTAATAACTAGAATGTAGAAATATGCTTTTATGAATTTTGAATTTATTCATATAGTTTTATGTTAAAAAGAATCTTAAAGGATAATATTTCAAATTATGAATATAAATAAATAATTATTGAAAAGTGATTTTATGAATTTTTGAAAAAAAAATAGTTTTCAAACACATGTTAAGATTTTTAAATTCATTTATTAAGAACTTAATTATGTTTATAGAATAAAATAACTTAAATCTTCATAAATTACTTAAAATTTTACCGAATAATTAAAAATGAATTTTAGTATTTTAAAATTATTTTTATAAAAAAATATGGATGGAATGAGGAGTTATGTCTAAGAAGGTTTGAACCCCCGCCACTCCCCTCAGTCGGCAGGCTTCTTACCACTGGGCTGAGGGAGTGAGACGCTGTAAGAAATGGAATCCGATTATTCATATCCCGATGCTCAAATCAAGTCGATAAATCGTATGAACCCAAATCCTTCTCGGTTCAAATTCGTTTATTCAAAGATTGTAACCCCCTGAAAAGATAGGGTTTTGATACCTAGGGAATAACTAGTAGAATGATATAGACAATCACCTGACTCGAGTTCAAATGGGGGAAGTTTGAGTGAGCAGGAGAGTCGGTTGTTTCTTGAGATCAAAAGGAACAATATAAAAAGGTTTAATTAGCTTTTTATACTGTTTCACGTTCAATTTGAATTTTAATCGTGTTTTGGTATTCTTGGAATGTTAATCACACGTTTACGGGTTTAATTCCATTAATTGGTGATTGGAACATATTGCGTGTACGGAATTGTGACAATTCTCAATTTCCAGGTTAAAATCATAACTCGAAAATAAAGAAAATGAGTGTAAGCGAAATCACGAAACGAGGCTCCGATTTCAAGATACACAGAGTCGAATATAGCGTTAAATAAGAGATCATATATTTTGAAATTTTCAGGTCTTGAAATTATAATGATTTGAAAGATCTCGAAAAATCGTGAACGTGGGCGAAAACGGCGCGTAAAACGGAGTTCGTATGCTCCCGGAATCGCGAAAACAAAATTGAAATATGACTAAGGCGGTGGAGGTACGCCAAGGACCCTCTTTCAGCCTTGGCGGTACACGAAGGACCCATCTGGTATAAAAATCTGATCTGCTCGATCAGAACTCACTTTTGGTCGAAAATATGCGTTTTCCATACGAACAGAGCTATTTTCTACCATCTAAACTCATATTTGAAGCTATCCAAACGTTCAGATCGAGCTAGGGAACGTTTCTCCTGATCATCGTTTTCATCCGAGAAATCCGTCCAATCGGGTAACGATTCGTTTTATCTTACTAGTTTGATAATTGTATGGTTTAGATCTAGATTTTAAACGTGATATCATGGTTATTGTTGTTGATTATTGCCTAGATGATGGCTAGGAGTAGATGGAAACGAAGAACTCGACAGGTCAACGGCGAAATCTTTGTTTTGATCCGTTATAATGTCCGATTATCATGAAACCATATCATAGATCATAATGGTTTTAACCATTTGATTATAACAATGGTTGTGATTGTCCTGATCATTCTTTGGAATGATCAATGACAAGGATTAACTATTTCTAAACCTGGAATCCATTGAGAAACTGTTTTGGTGATATAATCAACAACAATACTAATTTGGTTAATCTGGGAATGTCCTGATTAAACCAACAAGTCATAAGTTTCTTAATAAGAACCTAAATCATTATAGGTTCTCAGTTATCATACGTTGTGAGATGTTAAACAATGGAAACTGATTAAACATTTGAGATATGATTGATGACTTGAGTTGTAATGTCCTTGACATTGAACCTCAAGGAAAGTTCTAAGAGTCAGATTAAGCTTAAGTACCTCATAGTACTCTAATGACATACAGCTTTAGAGTTGAAAAACTAGTGATATGAACGTTATGCATTGTTATTGATTTGAATCAACTCAGGTGAGTTCACGTGTTGGGAATTGTAGTAACCTTTTAAACTTTTTAATTAATCATATTAATTATAAAATCAGATTTTACGATAGCAGAAGCGATTAGGTTACACATTTTGTTTCATAAACAAAATTCCCAAAACCAGGAATCCAGTTACATACGAATAAACAAAAACAACCATAGGGTGTTTAGAATTGACATCAATGAAGAACCTCCAAAACACACCTTGGATTCGATAGTAGTCTCGCTAGATGACTTGAATCACGAACCACGATCTCTATCGTGTATCACCGCAACAACCGCGTACTTCAAAACCACCCTTGGTGGTTCGGCTATGGTGGTGGTGGGTGGTGGTGCTTTGGCCGAAAATCCAGGAGGAGAGGGGATGGGTTTCGACCACCAAGTGGAGGAGTGGGAGAGTGGGTGAAAGAAATTGTGTATCAAAAACTGGTAGGTTGGATCTCCATTTATAGTCAAATGAAGATCCACTTTTCTAGGAATTTTGAATTTACCAATTCAAAATTAATTCCCACCATTTTAAAGTCAAAGATTAGATCTATAAAAATAGGATCTTTTGACTACCAATTCAAAATTGGTTTCCCACCTTTTATTTCACATGTTAATTTAAATTAAACTCTTTTAATTTAATTAACTTCCTTTTAGTAATTAAACCATTTAATTACTACTCTCCATATTACTAACTAGCAACTAGTTAGCAATATTTAATTAAATGACTAAAGTTTAACTAATTAAACTTTATCAATTTAATTATAATTATTATCACAATAATTAACTCCCCAATGTTATTATTATTTCACAAATAATAATAACACACCACTTTATATAATTCGTGAAATTGAATATGTCTAAAAAAATTTTAGACACAATCACATTACTATCTTCCAAAGTGTAACTCTTTGGATCGTACCCCCGATAGCAACATTGATATTATCGATGATCGGACATCATATATCCAACATCACGACCCCTTTTTCTGTATTTTGGCTTTTGAAACTCGGGGAATGAGAAAACATAAATACTTATTTGAAACTTTCGGATTTTTGGTGGAACTCTGAAACGCTTTTGATACATTTTGTGAAACAGGAAATCTGATTAGATCAGGTGGAACTCTGAAACTCTTTTGATACATTTTGTGAAACACGAAACCTGATTAGATCAGGTGGAACTCTGAAACGCTTTTGATACATTTTGTGAAACACGAAACCTGATTAGATCAGGTGGAACTCTGAAACGCTTTTGATACATTTTGTGAAACATGAAACCTGATTAGATCAAGTGGAACTTTGAAACGCTTTTGAAACCTTTTGTGAAACATGAAACCTGATTTGATCAGGTGGAACTCTGAAACGCTTTTGATACATTTGGTTAAACATGATACATGATTTGATCAGGTGAAACTCTGAAACGCTTTCGCTACATTTTGTGAAACATGAAAACTTATTTGCATCATGTGAAACGCTGAAATACATTTGAAACACTTTGTGAAACAAGAAAACGAAAGCGTTGTAAAACATTTGGTTGAAACACGTGACAGTGGGGCGAAACATATGACCAAACTTGTCATTATTTCACGTGTTACACATTTGTCGCTAAGTCCCCTATTCTGTAACCGTTAACCATGGAGGGGACGTGATTATTGAGAATATATTCTATTTGTGATTGACAATCCTCGCCCGTGGTTCGTAGCTAAAACCACGACTGGATGTCGAGCGGGCGCTCAATAAGGCTAGAACACACAATGTCTTGCGACAATGACATTGGGAAGGGGCAATGTAACATCAGTGCCGGAAACGTCACCGGAACAGTAATCTAAACAGTAACACGAACAGTAATCAGGTACGAACTATATTTGTTTCATTGCATGTCATATTCATATCATGTTTCATTATCATTTCATGTCATCAACGAGCAAATTCAGAATCAATTCAGAAAACAAAGTTCAGAACTATGGTTCATGAGTCAGATAATTATCAGGCGATATAGAACCATCATATGATTATTTTTTAGGCTTTTATTATGTATAAACGTATGTGAGGTTTTACAGAACAAAACAACAACGGATATCGTTATGTGAATGCTAAACCGACGGATTATTCGTATAGGTGACGATATGTACGAATATATCTGAAAGTTTAATGTTCTGAATTATGTCCAATAATTAGAAAACCATATTGAAAACTGTAGTTATCGCAGTGTTCGTACGGGTGACAATTCGAACGAATACGCGCGACGACTGTACGATTTGATTTTAAGCTATTAATTAGATATTTCTAAAATTTAAAATAAATAGAAGATATTTAGTAAAATTACTAGGAATAATCACCTAAACTAATTTTATAAATCCTACTTCAAAACCGAGAAGTTTCGTTACGAAAACAAACGCGAACCGACGATTTTACGCGAAACCGAGTGGAACCGAACGGACCCGAACGCACTGGAACGAAACAAGCCATTAAATGGCATTGAATGCCATATTCATCACCCACCCACCTACCTCCTCTCTCTCTCTCTAAAACCGGCCCTTTCTCTCTCTTCTTTCTCTCTCTAGAAAGCCATAGCCAAAACTCTCTCAAACCTTCACGAAATCGAGCCATTTTGGTGTCTAAACGACCACCATCACTTGTAGATCGTAAAAGTACAACATATCTAAGCTTCCATCCACCGATTTGAGGTAAAATCACAAATTTATGTTCGGTTTAGGGTGTTGAAAACCCTAGAATCGACCCCTCTTCTTGAAAACGACCAAAACCCTTCAAAAACTTAGGAAAATTCCACCACAATCACATAGGAGGTTGTAGGAACCAGTGTCATCACCCCCATCTAGTCGATGAGCTTGAGAAACTTTGGCTGCCATGGGAGTGATCTTGACAGGCCGAATGGCTACAACAGGTAGGCCGAATGGCCACCCAGGTCGAATGGCGCCTTAGTCGGCCGAATGGCTCTCGACAGAAACCCCCTTTGCTCGACCACTACTCCTTCGGTCGGCACTCATGCGGCCTAACTAGTTCCTTCAGTCGGCTCACCCTATTCGCCCCCACACTCCCTTCGGCCAACCCTATTCGCTTGACACCACACCCCATTCGGGTCCAACTCCATTCGATAGTATGCATTCGGCCAAGGCAACTCATTCGGCCAACCACTTTCGGTCAGACCCCTTTCGATTGGGACCTCCTTCGCAGGTTCACATTCGGCCCAAGAGTAACCAGTCGGACCATCATAGGCATGCATGGGAGTTTATGGAATGCA
Organism: Mikania micrantha; assembly: GCA_009363875.1. Taxonomy (NCBI): domain Eukaryota; kingdom Viridiplantae; phylum Streptophyta; class Magnoliopsida; order Asterales; family Asteraceae; genus Mikania; species Mikania micrantha. Next base: position 95,217 of record SZYD01000764.1, on the reverse strand, counting down.
TGTGTGCATGCATTAGTGTGTGGGTGCATGGGGGATAACCTTAGGGTTTTCATACAACCAACTTTGGGGTGAATCATTAGACTAAACTTAGAGGTTATCAAGAAAAAGAAAACATGGATTTGGGTTTTATTTCTAAAACAACGAATCTCATAACTAAGGGAATTATAGAAACGTAGGTTGTCAATTTCAATTCGGGTTGGAAACATGGGAGAAAATCATAAAATAGCCAAGGCAAAGACCTAGAGTTGAAGTGTTGATTTAATTATTAACACTTAGACTTTAGGAAAATCAATAAAGATATGTGACTAACTAAGATGATTTATAAAAATCATCTGGGTCTAGTTAATCAAGGATTTAATTAAGAAACATTGAGCCATCAAAGACTACAAATGGGCCCAATGTTGACTCAATGGGCTTGACCCAAGCCCATCATATGTAAACTTCATATTCTTAAATTGATTATGTTTTTAATAAAAGAAATTAAATTATAAACTTTATTAAATTACATCAAATGATGTTTTCTAAATATTTAGCTTAAAATGAAATAACTTAGAAACAGTTTCAATTGAGAACTTGCAATAACGAATTGTGGGATTGGGTTACTAATGGGTAATAGTTAGTCTAGTGGATGGAGTCTTAGGAACACATTAGCACAACAGGACACTTAGTTGCACACCGAGACCAGAACCCTAGTCGCGTCTGTTAGAAATACTTACCGCATACGAACTTTCTTAAAACAACTCAGGTACTGAAGATGCATAAGCCACAAGTAACAAGCACGCATTTTATGATAAATCATTTGCACAACAACACAGGTGAGTTCATTGCCCCTTTTCTAACTATTTTTGTTTTCAAACGCAGGGCTGAGAAGCATGTGTAAATTATTCGCAAGATCATATTTACTTAAATGCTTTTACTTAACATATGTTTGTATGTATAACTGTTATCCTAGATTATGTTTAGGTATAAAATATACAGGAATTCAAAGCAAGTTGTTTATTCATTATGAGTAGATAACTGTTTCAAATCAAAGAACTATTTTCAAAGGACTATTTTCAAAGAACTAAAGATCTAAGACAAAGAACTATTTTCAAATCAAAGAACTATTTTCAAAGGACTATTTTCAAAGAACTAAAGATCTAAGACAAAGAACTATTTTCAAAGGTCTATTTCAAGGAACTAATGGATTAATCAAAGAACTATTTTCGGGGTTGTATTATCAAAGAACTAACGATCTATTTCAAAGAACTAAGTGCAAAGAACTATTTCAAGGGTCTGACTGGGAAATATCAAAGATAGCATGTGCCAATCTCATGTTTGAAAGATGTCCTAGCTAGACTGATCGAATATGAGACGCATGTTTGATGATATTTACAGTATTCCCTAACTGTTTTGAGGAACATCTGGGAAATGCTCAAAGATAACATGTGCCAAAGAACTATACGAACTATTGACGATCTAAAGAACTATAAAAGCCTATATATCAAAAAATGTCCTAGCTAGACTGATTGATTATAGGTCACATGTTTGATGAGATTTACAGATCTCCTTTACTATTAAGAACCCTGATTGCTAGACTAGTCTACTCGAGTTGACCAAGGCCCAATCATTAGGTCTTAGATTTTATTAAATGTTTATTTATTTATTTAACTAAGCATTTATTGATTTTTTTTCTACAAATGTTATGTTTGATCATGATTTCGTGATGAACTTAAGGAATCAAATGAGATTTCAAATTTGTGTAGTTACAGGAACAAAGAACTGAAGAACTAATGTGTTAAGGCTGAGGGTAAAATGCTTAATTTCATTAACAACAATGTCATATGTGGATTAGTATGTGGTGGGATGGCGTCTGGGCGGGTTGTAGGCTCGACCCTTTCGTATGCCCTATATATAAGCATACCGATCTGGATATTACATGTGATGTTAATGATATTAAGGTTGTTACCCGAGAGTTGAACAAATGTTTTGTGTGCATGTTAGAACTATGATGGAATGGAAGTGAATGTAGGTAAAAATGCTTAATTATCATTAACAACAATGTCATATGTGGTTTAGTATGTGGTGGGATGGTGTCTGGGCGGGTTGTACGCGCGACCCTTTCATATGCCCTATATATTAGCATACCGAACTGGATATTACAAGTGATGTTAATGAGGTTAGGGTTTTTACCGTGAAAGAGTTTACAAAGCTATTTTTCAAATACTAAATCATATGAACTCACCAACCATGTGTTGACTTTATTTTTGCATGACTTCTCAGGTGACGAACAGGTCAATTAAGAAGTTTATGCTTTCGGGCTAGGATTCCTGATAGAAGACCTAGTATTTTTGGACCTGCATACTTTTGGAACATCATTATACCATATATTTTGTATATCTTGTGCAGATACAAGATAGAAAATTTATGATGTTGATGATAGATTTACATCGTTAAATTATGAACTATACCGATGTAATTTAACTTTGTAATTCTATTTTATTTAGCATTTCTCATTATTATCATGTGCAATGTAAACAATCTGAGCATCACAATTATCACTCACGATATCATGCCCCGGGAACCTTCCGCCCGACGGGGAAGTCGATCCAACCCGCCGGCTCAGGGTGTGACAGGCAAACACTGAACTCGTCAGCTCGGTTACGGGAGCCCAGGAGTTATAATTGGACAGTTGGTCGGGAACTAAAACACGACATTGTTGGAAGGGATTTTACACCCAGTTTGGGACATAAATATTATTTAACTCTTTTTATGAAAACATTTGATTTGTTTGGATACATTGCATACATTTTGACATTTAAAAACTTGTGAACTCACCAGCAATATGCTGATTGTTTAAAACCATGTTTTCTTATATGCCTAATGATACAGGGGTGGAGCTGGGAGCTCAATCATTAAAGACATATAGTAGAGTCTATGAGAATTAGACTCAATAGTGTGAAACATAGTATAGTATATATGTGAAACTCAGTTATAGCTGTTGTTACATTAGATTTGGAGTTAATGTAGTTGTAACATTTCTCTGTAATATATAAACATATGTGTGTTTTGTTGTAAACAATGACTGTGAAACCTTGAAAGTCATACGGTATGCTTCCACAACGACAAGGGTGTGATAGGAATCCTTTCCAAAATGACCATGATTGAGCTGTCATGTAGCTGGTCGATCGAGATTGCATCCAGGTTGGAGACGGGTCGTTGGTCAGATGGATTGAATCCAGTGGGTAAGGAAGAAAAGGAAAGTACGGGGGTTTTACATTTTAGCTCTCCAAGTTTCTTTGTTGTTTTATTTTTTTTTGTTTTTAACTTTTAAAACTGAATTTCTAATTAGGTTTATTACCAAATGAGTCCTTCTACTTTTAAAGTTTATTATTTTATGTAAAGAAGTTTTCTATAAATATTATGAACCAATTATTTTTATAAATTTTCATTAGTTTTAACTTTTAAACATAATAATTTTATAAAAATTAATAATGTTTTATGATTATTTAATATTATTATTATGTATAGTAAAATATTTTATCTCATTTGATTATTTTCTTTTTTAAAATTTTTTTGTTGTATTTTTTATTTACAAGTATATGTGTATGCATATACACACACACACACACATATACACACACGCATATATATAGGGTAATGTTCAAATAATAGCTCACTCTTCATAAAACCAAATAACTTTGCCAAGATGAAACCAAATCTTTGATTTTTTTCTTTTATGAGTTTGAGACAATTTAAGACGTAACATCGTTGTAAGTTTTTAGCTTACATTATTGTAAATATTTTAGGTCCAAAACTTAAAACGATGTTACGTCTTAAACAGTTATGAATTTTCGCAAACTTATAAAACAAGAAAGTGTTCTAGATTTGTTTCAATGATGTTCAAAAAAAACCCCAAAATTTAGCTTCATCTTGATAAAGTTATTTGGCTTAATGATTTAAAAGTGGGTTATTGTATGTTCACAATCCTCTCTCTCTCTCTATATATATATATATATATATATATATATAGGGGATGGTTATTTTGGAAACTCACTTGAGTTGAGGAAACTTTGGAACCTTTGAAAAAAACAATGTAAACAAACCTAATTTTTTTTTATTTTTTTTTATAGTTTTTAACATCATTAGGGTCATTTTTATAAAAAAAAAAAACAAAAAAACGCCAACAATTTTTTTTAAAAAAAAATAATTTGTCCACGATGTAACACAGACGTAACAAGGCTGTAACATAGCTGTACAAGTCGCCGTTGATCTGTACAGCTCTGTTACGTCTGTGTTACATCGTGGACAAATTATTTTTTTTAAAAAAAATTTGTCGGCGCTTTTTTTGTGTTTTTTATAAAAATGACCCTAATGATGTTACAAAACTATAAAAAGATAAAAAAAAATAGGTTTGTTTACGTTGTTTTTTTCAAAGGTTCCAAAGTTTCTTCAACTAAAGTGGGTTTCCAAAATATACATTGCCTATACATATATATATATATATATATATATATATATATATGGGATGGAATTTTTTATAACCCTCATCTTTTGCTACAACTACATAACCCTCATCCAATGGTTACTTTAAAAAGGTAAGTGTATAGGATCGTGTCACGTGTCAAGTTCTTTGTTTTTAGTATAAAGGGCATTTAGGACATTTGTCATTTATGTAAAGTTTACCCCCTTGTTTTTTAAGCATTCATAACTTTTTTATACTATATTATTTTTTTAAAAAAATTGCACCATTATAGTCGTCTCATTTTTCTCTTTAATTTCGTTATAGTCTCGACTAGTTTTTTTTTTGATGTCATGTATTTACATCATTGTAACGAGCTTAACGATAGCAAATTAATTAGAAATTTTTTCTATCAATGGTAAATTACAGTAATGTAACACAAAATGAAGTAATTTATACAAAATGAAGTAATTTACAATGACATAATTAACGGTGACGTAACACATTATTTACAGTGATGTAATTTTCTCTTTAATTCCCGTTATAATGTTGACTAGTTTTTTTAATTTTTTTTCTCATTGTCTATTATTAACATCGATATAACGAGCATAAATATAACACATTATTTTGAATTTTTTTCTAACAATGATAAATTACAGTGATGTAATATAACACATTATTTTTTTTCTCTAACAATGATAATTACAATGATAAATTACAGTGATGTAATATAACACATTATTTTGATTTTTTTCTCTAACAATGATAATTATAGTGATGTAATTTATCATTGTTCGAAAAAAATTCAAACTAATTTGTTGTATTTAGGCTCGTTACAAATTAGGGATGATTAACCTAAAAAACCGAACCGGAACCAAATTAACAGAAAAAAACCGAAACCGAATTTTACGTCAATGTAAATTACATCACGATAAATTACGTCAATGTAAATTACATCACTGTAATTTATCATTTTTAAAAAAAATTCAAATAAATTTTTTGTATTTAAGCTCATTACAATGATGTAAATATAGGGCATCCAAAAAAAGTAAAAAAAATAGTGGAGACTGTAACGGAATTAAAGAGAAAAATGAGACGAATATAATGGTGCAATTTTGTTTAAAAAATAATATATTATAAAAAAGTTATTAATGTTTAAAAAAGAGGAGGGGAAAAACTTATAAAGGTAAAATGATTATGATGCCCTTTTTAATATTTTAGTGAAAAACTTATGTGTAAGTTATGATTGGTTGAAATGAGTTATGTAGTTGTAGCAAAAAATGAGGGTTATAAAAAATTGCATCCCCTATATATATGCATATATATGCATATATATAAGGGAAGGTTCATTAAAAAACTCTCAAATTTCAAGAAAACTTAGAAAACCACAATTAACCAATCAAATAATTTCTTTCATATTAATTTAATTTAATTAAAAAAGGATCTTTATGTAATTTTTACACCTAAATAATTTAGAATGTATATTTTGTTAATTACATATCCTTTATTTTCTCAAAATAATTAACTGTTTTGATTTTTTTAAAATTAATTCGATTGGATTTATAAAATTTTAACATATTAGACTGGATCAATTATTGAGCGGCAAGTTTCATTAACAGGAAATTGGGATCTGCGATCATCACATTCACATTTCTCTTGATCAACAAATCATCGACTTCTAGGAAGTTGTTGCAATTGAAATATATTAGATTCATTCCGTTAATGAATCATATTCATTCTGTTGATTTTGACAAGTTTTCCGATTTTTAAATAATTGGTTACTGATGAGATTTGATAACCGTACAACAAGAAATGGATGAAGATGAAGAAACAATATCAGTTGGGACAACGTACATCTTATTAAACTGGGGCGATCGTTGGAAAACATCGACGACATCCACACGGATCTCAAAGCCACATGTTTGATCAAAGACGCCATCATCCCCCGCCCCTCCGCCTCCCAATTTCTCATCAGGAAATCCACTCCAACACCCAATTCAATCGATTCATCCTTTGAGATCGAGAAAGGTAGATCGAAAGCAACTATTCTAATCAAGAAAGGTAGATTGAAAACAATCGACCAAAAGAGAGGAACTAAAGAGTTGGTGAGATGTAATTGTAGATGGAAGAGAGGTTCTAAGCGAGATTTCAACATCTTATAAATAGATTTGTAGGTTGTCTTGAATTCCTTAACCAAGAAACTCAACTCTAAGGCATTTGAAGACATGGTTGATGCGTCACAAGTTGAAGAGAAATTTTCAACTTATAAATTTATGATTGAAATCATCATTTTTTTAATATGAAGTCTTTTTTTTTCTCATAAAGCATCATAAGTGAGGCAATCATGTTAAAAGATGTGAAAATAAATGATTAAATATAATAATGTACAGGAAACCAAATTGATTACGGGCAATATATGCAAGGTCCACATACATAATTACTTAACGTAATTAAATTAGGTTTGCATGTGTAATTACATATATGTAATCATGTTATATATGTAATTATATATACGTAAGAAAGTTATGTGCTTACACAATGTAACCAAGATTGCATGTGTGATTACATATATGTAATCATGTTATATATGTACTTATATATACGTAAGAAAGTTGTGTGTTTACACAATGTAATCGATATTGCATGTATACTTACATATATGTGATCAGGTTACATATGCATTTATATCCGATGTTCTTCATCATTGTCTTTAAATCATATATGATTACATATATTTAATCAGATGAGTACATACGTATTTACGTTTTTTTTGTTTGATTACATACATGTAATTTAGTCGAACTAATTCACTTGCTAAAAAAACAAAAATTTTGAATTAAAATTTTCAAACAAAAAATTTAATTTTTTTAAATTCAATTTTTTAATAAAGCCAAGATTTTTAAATTATTCTTTTACATAAGTTAGGAGAGAGAAGAGAGAATAGACGAGAGAAAAGATTTATTTTAGGATTATATTAATTTTTAAGAGTATATTAATTTTTAGGATAGAGAAAATTTATGCAGACTAATCTACCCTTATACTTTTATGATTAAGTCCTTTGATTATCAATTATTGACAATCTTGTCATTATATGATCTTAACCATTGATTATATTAATCAACGGTATATGATAGGTTTTCTTAGTTTTCTTGAAAAAGAGAAAACACTTAAACCCTCTGTGAACCGTTGATCTAACTTATTTCAGATTTTAAATTAAATAATAATTAAAATTTTGTGGTCCATATTTTAAGTTAAATATTTAATTCTAGATAAAAATATAAAATATCATCTATACCCTCATAAAGGGCAAAAAAGTCTCATGATTTATTTATCTCACATAACAACCATTTCTCTCTGCTGACACACCTTTCCTGTCTCATTTGTCCCACTCATTTTCTCTCTCCTCTCTCTTGACACTATATTTTAAATGTGTATTTTTATTTATAAAATGTTTAGTTTTTATACAAAATAAAAAAAAACTCTTTTTCAAGAAAAAAAATCTTACACATGTGTAAAACACCAATTATCAATATTATTACGTATTTTCAAAAACAATAAATAATACACGTATTTTACATATGATATAAACACTACACAAGTGTAGTTTTTATCAAATTAAAAAAAAACAAATTTGTGTACTTTTTATACAAAAAAAAACACTCTTTTTTTGCAAGAACATATAAACATACACATGTGTAAATAATCAATTATCATTAATCACACATATTTTTAAACACATTAAACGTTACACGTGTGTATCATAAATACACATTACATGTGTGTATTTTTACATTTGAAACAAACATTACACATGTGTAAAAACTTAAATGTACAAGTTTTACCAAACACAGTACACGTGTTACACGCGTGTAATTTTATACAAGAATAAATTAACTAGGAACAACAAAAACTACACATGTGTATTAATAAAAATGTACAAGATAAACTACACAAAATACACCTGGTCAAAGCAACAACATAAGATCTGAAAACTACACATGTGTAGTAATAAAAAAAATACACACAATAACCACAAACTTTGAAAAAATATACTCACATTTGCGTAAGTTCAAATGCCTTATATACAAAAAACGAATCCGAGCCTGAAAAAACTATATGACTCAAAAACTACACATGTGTAATATAAAAATGTACAAGCTTCGATACACAAAATACAACTATACATTTGTAGAAAATAGAAATGTACAACTTTTAATACACGATATACACCTGGTTAAGCGCCTCTTTGAACCATCATCACCTTCACCGCCACCACTGCCGTCACCACTGTTACCACACCACCACCGTCACCATCACCTCTTGAAACCAGTTGAAACCCATGTCCACCACCTCTTGAACCCCACGACCACCACCTGAAAACCCTCAACCACCACCTAAAACCCACGGCCACCATCTCTTGAAACCCAATCCACCATCTCCGCCACTCCAGAGTCCATAATCACCATCGCCTGAACCTACCACCGCAGCCCCAAATCCACAACCACCACCACTACCACGCTCCTCCCCCAAGACGCGTCCCCACCACCTCCTGGAACCACCATCTCCACTTTTAACCTCCACCAGCAACACCTTGTGAACCCCTAACACCTTTTTAATCTCCATCTTCATCTGGAGAGAGAGAGACTAAAGAGATGTTTCATATTCATCGGTATAGAAGAGAGAGATGGAAGAGAGATGAGAGAGAGAATTATGGTGTTTAAAATGAGAGAGAGAGAGAGGAATTTAATATATATATATATAGGAGAGTGGTAAAAATACTAAAACACCCCTCATATATTATTAAATCAAAAAGTAAATAGAATTGATCTAGCGGTCCACAGAGGGTTTAAGGGTTTTCTCTTTTAGATCGGATTTTTACAGGATTCAAACCCTATATATATATATATATATATATATATATATATATATAGGAGCCGGATCCGATACAAAGGAGTAATAGCGTACTAAGCGTAGGAAGCCATAGTTTTGTTACACCTGTAATTCTTATTATATGAACAGAGGGTTAAAATAGGTATTTTGTTCACAAGCATGTTTAAGGTAATGATTTAGATATTTAAAAACGTTCCTAATAATCCGCAAAACAGTTATTTCATTTAATTTTTTATAATTAAGCGGTTTACAATCGATTAAGCATTTTTTTTAGTTTCGTTCAATAATCAAATCAGAAGAAAGACTGTGTATTGGTTTTTCGCGTGGTCATATATACATAATAAGATGGAAGAAATTAGAGATCGAGAAGGTATGTTGTATATTATTTTTAATAGTTGAATCAAAATTATGCACATGTGTTTGTCATTTTGTTAACAAGTCGAAACTGTATATTGAAAAATTATTTTTTTATATGTGAGTAAACATTTTAAAATATGTAAATTTGAGAGTGATTGTAAGTGTCGTAAAAGCCAAGATGTGTAATGGATTTGGATGAGGAAATTTATGATATAGAGATTAAGTATGTGATTTGATAATATTGGTACGTATTTTTAATAATAGTAGGTGTATTACGTAATTATGCATTTGTTTTGAAAATGTGAACGAAGGATGTTTAATATAGGTTATCAAACTATTGGAACGTAATTATGATGAGAGTTTTTTTAGTACGTAATAATGCATGTTTGTTTTTTACATGAACATAATGCATGTTGTTTTGTACGTGATTAGTGGATGTTTAATAGAGGAAATTAGAGTTGGATTGGAACGTATTTCACCTACATCAGGAAAGAAATACTACAAACCTGATGTCCCATTATCTTCAAAGCCAATATAGGGATGTGTTTCACATCGATTGAACATGCATTTGATTTTTACCAAAATTATGCAAAAAAGTGTGGATTTATTGCTCGTAAAGGCTCTCAATATTGTATAGGGAAAGTTGTAAAGTTGAAATATTTTGTATGTTCAAAGGAAGGACATAAGCCCTTTAGAGATTTGATAAAAAAAATGATAATAATACGGAGAAGGGAAAGCAAATTAAGAGTAGCAATATGCCTACACAAAGAACCGGATGTTTGGCCCATATAGTTCTAAAGTCAGATGATGGTATTACATTTAAAATCAATAAATTTATTGAGGAACATAATCACAGTCTGGTATCGCAAGATGATATACATTTGCTGCCATCATGTAGGAAGTTAACATATGAGCAGATGCAGTTGATGTGCTCATTGTCTAAGCATAATATTGGTCATGTTAGAGCTTTTAACATGATGCGTACCAAGTACGGGGGTTTTGATAAAGTTGGAGTTACATTCGTTGATTGCAAAAACTTTAAAAAGCAATTGAATTTGTTTGTTGGTGAGTATGATGCAGATATGGTAGTGAATATGTTGCTTAAGAAGAAGGAGTATGCCACAGATTTCTCTTTTGAGTACACCATGGATAACAAAAATCAGTTAACTGGATTGTTTTGGGCAGATGGTCATTCATAGAAGAATTATATAGTATTCGGCGACGTTGTTTCATTTGATGCTACATTTAGGACAAACAAGTAAACATAATAAAACATTTTTTTTGGATAGTTTTTGATTATTTTTACAATTAATTGTTATGAAAAATTTAGATTAAATATGTGACATTTTTTATTTAATTTTGCAGATACAAAATGATATTTGTTCCGTTTACCGGTATTGATAACCACCATTGCAATATATGTTTTGGAGCTGCATTATTAGGTTCTGAAAGTATTGCATCATACAAATGGTTATTAGAGTGTTTTTACAGGTGCATTTGGTGTTGCCCCAAAAATTATAGTTACAAATCAGGATGCAGGTATAAAACAAGCTGTAGAAGATGTCTGGCCGTCAACCAGACACAGATTGTGTATGTGGCACATAATGACAAAGGTTTCTGACAAGGTATGTGATGGTTTAACATTCAATTAAAATGACGTGAGATATTAAATATAATAGTACGTTATTTAGTTACATTGTATATTAAGAATTAGTTTAACAATATGTGTTAAGAAGATGGTACGTGATAATATAATCAATTAGTATGTTATTTTGTTGTTATTAAATATAAAAGGTTTTAAACATTATGTGTATTATATAGGTTGGGGCTGCATTATGCAACAATGAGGATTTTAATAGACGCATATGTGACATAGTTTGGACTAATGCTGTGTCTCCTGAAGATTTTGATAGAGAATGATTGTCAATTATGGATGATTATGAGTTAAGTAACAGTGACTGGTTTGGATATATGTTTGAGATAAGGGACATGTGGATTCCTGCCTTTTACCGTGACAAGCCGATGTCTGGTCTTATGCGAACCACTTCAAGATCTGAAAGTGAAAACTACTATTTTGGACAAGTTTCTAATTGTCAACTAACTTTGCTCGAGTTTTTTACTCATTTTGACACTGCTATGGAAGCTCAAAGGCATTTGCACAGGAAGAATGATCATATATCTAGAAACACAATGGCTGACATGTGGACAGATTGTTCATTAGAAGAGCCGTCGCACAAAATATATACGAGAAGTATATTTTTTTATGTTCAAAAAGAAATATATGATTCCATTCACAGTTGTCTATCTGTTTGTATATCACAATCAGGTGATTACACTAGGTTTGATATAAAGGATATTGAGGCAAAAGGAGGAGGATATTTGCAAGTAAGAATTTTTTTTTCTTTTTTTATTAAACTAAAGTGGTTCGTGATATAGTAAGTAATATGACATGAAGTAGTACGTGATTTGTTTAAATAAAATACAAGTGTGTGTTATTGCAGGTATTGTATTGTCAAGAAGATGGAAATGTAAGTGTAATATGTAGTTGCAAGCGTTATGAACAGTATGGCCTATTATGTCGACATTGTTTTTATGTTTTAAGGCTATGTGATGTAAATGTATTCCCTGAGAAATACATTTCCAGAAGATGGACAAAAGATGTTGTCCCAAATATGTCAAATAGTTACATTATAAACCCACACATTTTGAGTGGAATAGCTCCTGAAGTTGATAATGTGGTACATGACATAATGTCTTCTAGTGAATATATTGTTAACAAGTTGGTGAAAGACATGAAAAAGTTGACAATTTTTAGAGATACTTTAAAAGACAATGGATCAAACTGATGAAGAAACAAGGGATAGGCCCAATGTAAAACAAAAGGATATTGTGTCATCATTTGTTCCACAGCATGAAGAATCAAGTGTTAATGTTCGAGTACCATCGGGTATTAGGAATAAAGGGTCTGGTTCGCATAAAAGGTTCAAATCTAAACGTGAACAAGCAATAAGCAGAATGGGAGGTTGTCACAGTTGTGGACAATCGGGACATGATAGACGTACATGCCCGGCACTTAGAGGAACACAAAAAGATGATTAGCATGTGTGTTAGGTACGTATTTTGATATGAATCGAAATATATATTTGTGTTTTTTTGAATTATAATTAGATGGTACGTTATTCTAGTACGTGATTTTTGGGTACATGATAAGTGAACATAGTTATTGATTTTTTGAATGATAAATAGTAATTGGTACGTGATTTAAGTACGTGATTATTGTATGTGAAAATAGTTAGTGATAATATTATATTGTATGTTATTTTTTTAAAAGATTTTCTTGAAGAATGATAAGTGAAATTAGATAGTTTTTTTATTTATATATATATATATATTTTGATTAACATTATATGTAAATAAATTTTTCAGAAGTTATAACTTTTAACGTATATTTTTTCATAATCAGTTTTTTTATCATTTTTTGTATAGGAAAGATATATTTGTATTTTTTTTGAATTATAATTAATTGGTACGTTATTATAGTACGTGATTTTTGGGTACATTATAAGTGAATATAGTTATTGATTTTTTGAATGATAAATAGTAATTGGTACGTGATTTAAGTACGTGATTATTGTATGTGAAAATAATTAGTGATAATATTATATTGTATGTTATTTTTATAAAAGATTTTAATGAAGAATGATAAGTGAAATTAGATAGGTTTTTTATTTGTATATATTTTTAGATTAACATTATATGTAAATAAATTTTTCAGAAGTTATAACTTTTTACGTATATTTTTTCATAATCAGTTTTTTTTATCATTTTTTGTATAGGAAATAAAATGTGTAGTTGTAGGAGTTGAATTATTTTTTATGGGACATATTTGTTATTATGGACATTGCTAATCAGTATTTATTAAAGTACGTTATCATTAATTGCTGAGTACGTGAATATTTATTTAATGTGTATTTATATATAGGTAATAAACGTGTTGGTATATTTTTATTATTATATATTAAAGTTTCAATTAAACTTTATATAAGATAAAATTAATAAACAAGTAACGACAATTTTTTGCAAAAGATAATGATTTATTAAACACCATTAAAATAAAAATAAAACAGATTACATATAGTATGCAAGGAAATCAATTTTCAACTTCATTGAACAACGTAGTGTTTTTATGATGTTTGCAATGGTCTGAAGTTGTTGAACATCAGTTTTATCTTCATCCACCATGAACAGCACAACAAGATCTCGTACAGCATAAGGGGGTAGCTGTAGCAACTATTTGCTTAGTTCATCCCTTTTCTTTATCCCATCTTCAAGGCTTTGAAAGTTTTGTTTCAAGACATCCATATAAAGTGCGTCTTTATTGTATTGCTTCATAATCTCTGCAGTGAGTCTTGATTTTTTGTCATCGGATGGCGATGATGATGATGAAGCCATTTTTTTTATTTGGTTGTAGGGGTCCTTGATTAGTATGAAGAGCCATCTATATTTATAGGCTGAATATATTTAATAGTAGTAAATATTCATTAATTGGATCCCACATGTTCAACTACCGATATTAATGGAACGTATTTATTATAGCACACCAACCGGGAATATGTAAATAGACTATTAATATGCCTTATGTATATGTTTTTTGAGTATATATATTGAGTGCATGCACGAGTGTTGCATATCAAAAAACAAATAATATAGTAAGCAGTTTTTTATAAACATTTCGAGCAAAATGGCATCTTCATCAAACTACAAATACCAGAAGGATGAAAAAGCTATTAAAATTCTTGAAAAAGGCTCTTCTGATGAGAAGAAGGATGACAGGATCATGAGGAACTCCATTGGGATGCTGAATGGGCTCCTTATTGCTGACATCAGGTCTAACATTTCAAACCTGAGCGAGTTGTTGGATGATAATGGTGAAGGTGCTGAGGCGGCGAAGGACTACATGGTGAGTCAGTTAATGATGAATGAGGAGATGCATGCTGATATTGAGGAACTACTGAAGGTCACCATTGACAAAATAAAGAAGAAAAGGGATAGTGTGGATGAGATTAAAAAGTTTTAGTTGTTTTGCTATATGTGGGGGAGGAGGGGGGAGGGATGGGGAGGTGGCAGGTGTTTTTGTGTTGGATAACTATGTAAATTTTTTGTTTTGGTATGATGCATATATATATATATATAAAATTATGTTTTTCGTTGGGGTATAAATATTTGTTAATCTCTCAGAAACAATGCATTACATGTTGTTTTTTCACACAAGATTAAAGTTATAACATAAACAACAATATTAAAAGTAAAATGAAACGAACCAAAACGTGATAAGATATATAGATAAGTAAACAAAATATTACACAAACTATCAAATTTGTTTACAAGTGCTTCTTCTGCCTAGATTTAATCTGATTTAGTACTGTTTTTGGCCATTGTTTCTTTTTTTGATCAAGGGAATCATGACCCCTTGCCTGAAGTAGAACATCATCTCTAAGAATGTTTGACAGGAGTATCTTACATAGGTATTTGAAGCGCAATTGGTTTAGTTGTCTACGCTGAGCATCAGATTCTGGATTTAATCCAGTCTTCCATTTTTTCAGATCTCCACCCATGCAAGTCTCCATATGACTCATGGAGAATACACCACAATCAACTCCATTTTTTGTTGTTTTCCACGGAAGATCAAATAGAGTTGGTGTTAGATTATAGATCTTCAATGCATTTGGATGGTCCTTGTTTAGTAGATAGTTGGCAAAAACTTCTTTCTGGATATGTAAAATATGGTCAGTAATTTTAGAACGTGGTTTAACATGGTATGGTTAAGCAAGAATAAAGGTATAGATAGATGTAGAACGTGATTTTGGTACGTGATTAAGCATTAAGTTAAATTTTTAGTCATAAGTTAATTAAAAAATTATTATGTATGGAACGTAATAATAGTACTTGATATACGTTATTTTTAGTAAGACATTTTAAATATACAAGAAAGAACCATAATTAATAAGATCATAAAAAGCAATTTAAATATAGAACGTAATTTAAGTACGTGATAAAAAAATATGTAAATATGGACTAAAGAACAGCAAACAAAGAATGTACATACATGTGCAACAAATAAAGCAAGAACTTAAACATAGTTTGAATAAACACATAATTAATGCAATACAATTAGCATATAAAGTTAAAAAGGACAAATATATAAAGATGTTTAGTTTAAATTGAAAAATGGAACGTGATTATAGTACGTGATAATGGCACATTATATATATATATATGACAATTAGACGGGGTTGAATAAATTTACCATTGTTGCAGGAATATGAGAGTATCTTTCAAGCTTTATCACACCAGTTGCCATGTTGTCTATAACTTCAAAAATTGGATTTTTCAAATCAAACACCAAGACGAAGACATGTTCATTATGTATGATGGGGATGAAGACCAAATCAATTTTGTTTAGGTTTTTTATGTGCAAGTTGGTCAGCAGCATCCCCATGTTTTCAGCAAAAAGATTTTTTTGTGTTATCTGAAACACCTTTTTCCAGCAATGGCAATGGCTGCAATTATGTGTGTTTAATACTATGTTAGTGTTATAATTTAACAAAAAGGAATATGACAAGTGGTTGTTTACAATATACCAAGATATTTGGAGGCAAAAATAATCTAAAAGGAGAACCAGGCCCTCTTTGTTTTTCATTAGCATTAAGAACATGTACAAAAGCTTCAAGGACACCGGCGTGTATGTATACTTCTGGAAAAAGGCTTTCCATAATGACCTTGTAAAACTCTGTATCGATGTTTGCGATGAAGAGGAGAGTACTGCATAAATAAAATAAAAATAATTAACATAATAACACATGTTAGTTTAATTTTTTTTTGTTTTTAGTATGTGAAACTTACTGTGGGTCGTTTTTAGGATGAAATACATATTGACATATCATCCTTTCTTCTTTGGACAACTTTGTACCCAATACAACTGATCTTTCAACATATGGTGGAAAGTGACCTTAGTTGTTCTCCAATTATCTTAGACCTGCGCTTTCTCTCATACTTGATCTTGATCTCTCTTGGAGGTGTGTTGACAACATCAGGTGTCCTCAAAACAGGTTCAGTAGGTTCAGGTTGAGTTTGCAAGAAAGGGATTGTTGTAATAACATTATCTAAATCAACAGCGGCATCATCATGATCAACAAGGTGTCCATCTTCATCAATATTTTGCTTTTCCTTTCCTTTTGAACTAGAAATTTGCAGCTCTACAACCTCACATGCTTTAACCATATCTTGAACAAAAGTTGGGGTTACGTCTAATGGATGGTCCACATGGCATTCTACAGATGCAGCTACTTCTGTTTCAATTGATTGTGGATCCCAAACCATTCTAGACCAAAATTCCTTCTGTAATTTGAAATCATTATTAGACGGGTATTCAGTGGTAGTTGAGGATATAATACCATCAATCTCACTCCCCAATTTTTTGAACTCTTATATTTTTTCATTCAATTGAGTTAACCATTCCTAGTATTTAAATGCAAGGTGTAACAAAAACATGTTTAGGGTAAAATAATAAATGGTACGTGATAAATATGAATGGTACGTGATTATAAAGAAACATCTTACTTGTTCTGTTGTTGGTTGTTGTGGGGTCTGGATTCTTTGAACATAAGGAGACATTCCAGAAAGTGACAAAGGAGTGTATGTATCTTCAATAACTCTTTGAGTATAAGAGCCAATTGGGAACAACAATTCATCTGGACATGGTCTAATGCAGTCATCCATCTTACCATCTTCATCATACTGTTGTTTATCATCAGAGGATTGCTTGTTATGATCAATATCTTGTACATCATCTAGATGAGAGTCATCAACAGCGATAGCAACATCTTCTTCTTCGACAACAGGATCATCACAAACTCAATCACTACGTTCTTCATCATCACCAACATTTGCATCCAAGGGATGTTCACTTTCATCATCTTCAAAATCACACGCTTCTTCCAGACTACCAGTTTCATAATCAGTAAATGGACTGTTCTCATATATGTGAGAATCAAATTCGATGAGGTAGTTATTTGTGACGTTTTCAATTGTTGGGCCAGGTGGAAGGGTTGGTAGATATCTTGTGCGTTTACCACGAACGTAGAGTAACTGAAGAAATAATAACAAATTAACACATGTAAATACAAACCTATTTTATACAGATAAACAAAATGTATCATACCGCAAGGAACAACAATGGGTCGTTAAAAGTTTCATTCGAAGTCCACTCTTTCTTCGTCCTTTGCAAACAAGTTATAAGATATTCGCACCAGTTCATGTTGGGAATGTCACTGTCTCTGATAATAGAATTCAGGAACCATTGGTTGACTGTTGTGCTTTTAGTTGTCCATCCTAGTACAGTGTTGTAAACTACCAGCCAGTTGAGTTTAAACAGCCAGTCACCATTCTCATTGGATTTTATCTGATCAAGAACATCTTTGACTGTGATTCATGATTTATTTTGATATTGAGCTTTCCAGACATTTAAGGTGTTTGATGAACCAAGCCTTGGTTTATTCTTCTCATTAACAGGTAACCTCCCTAATGGTATTCCCAAAACATCTTTGACAGTGGACGGAGTAACCTTAATTGTATGGTTTCCTACATTCAGCTCATTATTATCACTATTATATTTTGAGAGCAGTCATTGTGAAAGTCTTGTTGGGACCGTCTCTACCTCCAATGACAGAAAAGGTTTAAACCCCATTGAAATAATTGTTATCCTTTGTTGCTTTGATAACCCACTGATACTGTTTTTCAAATTAACAACCCCTACTCTTGCTTTCAATTTTTTCTCCATGTAGTCAACAAATGGTTTTGTAGGTGGTATAGTGGGAGTTTGTATTGATGCAATAGATACTTTTTGACGTTTAGGTGGTTGTACAAAATCATCATCATCATCAACAACATTAATTTGAACTGGTTTATAAAGTAGCTCACCTATAATAACGTACCAAAAGCAATATATTTTGATTAAAAATGTTCAATAGGTTTATCATGCATAATAACGTACTATATTATTAAACAATTGGATAACAATGTTAAAAAAAGGAATATAATGCATAATAACGTATCAACATTGAAAATCAAGTTTCATTCAATAAAGTATAATTACATAACACGCATAATCGAAAAATTTTACATTACAACAGTATCAAACATGTACAAATTTACAATTAAAATTATAAAATGAAGAGAAATACATTAACTATTTATACATCTTATTTCATAATAATAAATTAACAACAACGAAGAACAATCACGGAATGATGAAGATTACTATAATCACCTCCCTTCTTCTGAGCAGATTTTCTGTCGTTATTTGATTTAGATCGTCTTTCTTTTGTTCGTTTGATCGATTCTGAGTTTGGGGATTCAGAAACATTTCCTGTACACACATTGCAGTTGTTTATATTAAAAAAAATTAAAACAAATAACAAAATTCAAGTTAAGATAATGTAATGAGTATTGTATTTACTTACCCTTATTGACGACAATGGCTTTCTTCTCCATATTAGTGTTTATTATTGATTATTGATAAAGGCGCAAAAAGTATAATTTTTTCGAAGAAGATGGTGATAATTACGGTAAGCGGTTTTTGAAATTGAAATTCTTTTTTTTAGGATTAGGTTTAAATGACGTATTTTCAAAATGACGTTTTTACCCTTTTTTGTCAAAACCGTACTAAGAAAACAATTAAAAAACAAAAGTTTTTACTAAAATGCCACCGCGTTAATCCTGGCCATCCAAAATCACGGATCGACGATCAAGATTGCTTCCTACGCTTAGTACGTTTCATACCCTTTGTATTATAACCGCCCTATATGTATGTATGTATGTATGTATGTATGTATGTATGTATGTATGTATGTATGTATGTATGTATGTATGTATGTATGTATGTATGTATGTATGTATGTATGTATGTATGTATGTATGTATGTATGTATGTATGTATGTATGTATGTAGACTATACATTACAATGCAAGTGAGGGTTCGTCACTTGCATCATTTGTGGATGAGTGTTCACTATATGTGTATGAACTCTTGACCAAAATAAAACTAAGTGACAAATTCCAAGTGATATTGCGAATAAAGTGCTCACCATTTTGGGTTAGTCATTATTTGAAATTCGTAAGTATTAAGATACCTCAAGAGACACTGAATAAAGTACTTGGCATTTCCGAGTGAGTACTTAGTTGAAATATTCCAAGTGTTAGCCATCTAAAAGTAATGGCAAGTGTGTAAAGCTTATATGTGGATGAACAACTCAACAAGTATTCAACTTTATTGGTGAGTAAAACTCATTGTGGTCAAGCAAGCATCTTAATTTAGTACTTTATAAATTGCTAAGAAACAGAAGTGTCAAAGTTCATGAAGTTCTAAGTTAAATGTAAACCATAAGTGAGTTATAAAGATAAAAAATAAAGCAAAGATCCATAGCGAAACTAATTAATAAACCATAAATGTATAGTAAAACCTTGTAAGCAAATGATAAAGAAGGTTGCTTTCTCAAATGGATTAAGAAATATGAATTGTATCACTCTGCCCGTTTTAAAGAGAGTGTTACGTGGTGTAGTACTAGATTTATCAGAGTCTTACTTTAGCTAAAGAGTATATATGTAAAGGCATGAAATATTCGGTTTATACTTGTATAAACCACTTCTAGAAAGTAAAATTAAAGTCAAAGTTAAAGTTAAAGTTAAAGATAAATAAAAAAACAAAGTATTAAAACAAAGTCTAATAATACAATTAATTGTCTTGAACATTATTATAAAGAACGAGGTAAATTCAAGACATAAAGTTAAAATTTCTAAATATGTAAAGTACAAACATGTTATTCACTTATTCAAACTACAATTGTCCAAATAATGAAAAACATGAGCATCGTTAACTTTTGTATATATACAGTTTTATAGCCATCATATAAAAGATAACAGTTTGACACAAGCATAAGTATTATAATGAGTCAAATATGGTTGTCTAGCTTGAGTTGTATACTGCCTTAGTTAACAATGTTGGTGGAAATGACAGCCACCCAACTCTAAATAAATTTATAGAGTAAATTACTGAGTATATCCTTTAGAAATGTAACAATTTGATGGTTTTGTTCTTTAAATTCAAAAATTACTAGGGATGTTCTTAATTTGAATTTTTTTTGCACAGGTTATGTTCTTTCTCACTAACTCTGTCAATAGGCTCCGTTAAAAGCATCATGCCCCATCCACATGATGTGTAAATTAGTCTCACCCTAGCGAACTGGTTGTCGGATCGAAGCATGTAGAACCGGAGGAGTATCGAGCTTTCGGCAAGGTGTGGGGAGGAAACGATGAAGATAACACGAGAGGTATCATGGTACCGAAGCCGTAGGAAGGCGGCGGAGGTACGACGATGGCGGCGGTAGCTGCCACACCCCAGGCTCTCGGCGACCTGGGCGCTGCGACCCGATTGGTTTCATAGATAATGCAGTCTCGGACAGAGTTTATTATTCATCTTCATATGTTTCAGCGGAAGCGTTGTTTCATAAATTTTATATTTTTACAAATGATTCACATGCATAGATGTGAAAACCGTTTTTCATGATTTATAAATAGTTCATACACATAGGTATGAAAATCACATTTTGTTATTTGTAAATAACTTTTCACAGATAACTTTTCAGGATTTCATAAAATTTCATACTCATAGGTATGAATACCATCATTATGTATTATTGTAAACCAGATTTCACAAACACATAATTTCAAATCATTTTATAATATCCGGTTTATACATGACTTGGAGGCATAGCTCCAATAGCTCCATGGTCTCACCACAAGATCATATTCAAGGCATCATAGGCCAAGAATCTCTAATCTTGCTTCTATTTTACATTTCATTATTACCTGAAAAGTTTTTGAAAATAAAACGTCAACATAATGTTGGTGAATACAAATAACAGACTCGATATGTAAACATAGCATGTTCGGTCCTTTAACCATAATTAATAGTGGCAATACTACACACACATTTAGCAAGTTATTTCACTGATCGATACAACCACTGCATACCCTAGCTTGTACTGTCACTGGTTAGGAACAACAGCGGAGTGCGTCTTGTTGGGATTCGTACGTGGGTTTTAAAATTTTTAATCATTAAACGCAGCGGAAACATTAACCGTACGAACCAATCCGGTCAAAACCAGATTGCCCACCAGGAGTCCAGATGCAAACCAAACAGAATAAACAAACCATAGGGTGTTATTGATTATACCTTTCGAGAATAAACGGCTAACATACGCGAGGCACCACGATATCAACGAACCCAGTCGCTAGATCTGGTTACACAATTCGATCCGTGATGGTTGAATCTTCTAAAGATCTCAACACCACTTGAGACTCAACTCCTCTTGATCCAGAATAGTCAATCGCAGCCTAAGAACAACCTTGATGTGGCTGATCGGTGCTATGATTGTTGCTGGCAATACGCTGATTAAAACCGTAGGAAGCCCACGGTGTCAAACGTGCAGATCCAAGAAGAATATGGGGAGGCGGCCAAGGAAATTATATATGTTTGAGATATCTCATCTCATCCATATATATTTATCTCAATTAAGATGTTTTAAAAGATTAAAATTCTAATTTTCAAATTTTAAATTTCAAATCTTTTATTTAAACTTTAGATAATAAAATTTAATTAAATAAATATTAATCTAATTAATATTTAAATAATAAACGTAGTTTTATAATTATCAACTAATTGATAATTACAAATATTGCCCCTCAAATATCAACTCTTTGATATTACCCTTTAATAATTATTAGTCGTGAATGTGTTGATTTAATTAACTTTTAATTAAATCTAATCGTTCGTTGCTCATAGTGCAACCCTTGCGGATCTTATCTCGATAGTGGTACGAACTAATGTCGTTACTTGGGCATACAAATCCAACAGACTCCCACTTGCACAAGTCTCGACCATTTAGTCAGCACAGACAGTGGTGGACATCTAGCTACATCTCACTATCCCATCAAGATACGACGATGTTAAGCCGTCTACTATTCACAAATAATTTAAGTAACATTCCTTAACTATTCGTAATAGTAATGGACATCAAATCAGTCATCCTTCTGTAATTGACATCCCGTTGAACATGAGACATGGATCATGTGTCATTCTCATATCGTGTTCAACCATTTCTATTCTCGATCCCATATCATAACTAGTTTAATCAAACTCCCAGTCTGAGCATGGCCATGCAATTCTACTAATTTTGATAAACGAGGGGCCCAGAGACGTCAGCCTATTACCGAAGTAAAGGAACAGATTCCGTTGACTACATATAACTCTCACTATGTTTCAGATTATCTCCAACTATAGATCCTTATTACTGCCTGGTCAAAGAGCAGTGTTAGATATGTCAAAAGATAATCTTATGCATAATAAAGTTCAATATGCATCTAAGGTCTAAGGATACAAAGATTATGCCATTCTCAAAATCTACTCGTGACTATGATCCATGAAGTAATTTTGAAACGGGTTGCGTTCAATATACACTCTCTATTGGATATCTGTGAATTTGGCCTCCAACTCTTTGGACTTTTCCTCCTATGAAACCAACCAACATTCACAATGGTCTCAAAATCAACATCTATTCCCATAGATTTGATTGACCACGAACATTTAGAATAAATTATATTCAAGGATATTAAACGTACAAAAATTGAACACAATTAGTATGATGATAAAGCAATTAACTCTTTAATTCAAAATCATTCAAATACAATTGTCTTAGTTCAAGAACATCCAAATACTAAAACAAATCATATCCAATCACTAGCAAATCTAAGACCTATGTTTCTAGCATGCTCCTCATGTTTTGCTTGAGGCATAGGTTTAGTGAACGGGTCTGCTAGATTATGATCTGTATGCACCTTATTTATGGTAATGTCTCCTCGTTCCAATATTTCCCGTATATAATGGAACTTCCTGAGTATATGCTTGGTGCTGTGATGCGATCTTGGTTCCTTCGCTTGAGCAATAGCACCTGAGTTGTCACACATTACCTCGATTGGTCTTACAATGCTTGGCACCACTCTAAGATCAGCTATGAACTTCTTCATCCAAGCAGCCTCCTTTGCAGCATCTGATGCTGCAATGTATTCGGACTCTGTGGTGGACTGGGCAACAACAGTTTGTTTGGAACTCTTCCACGTTATTGCTCCACCATTTAGAGTGAATACAAATCCAGTCTGTGATCGAGAATCATCTCGATCAGTTTGAAAACTAGCATCAGTGTAACACTTTACACAGAGCTCCTCATCTATACCTCCATATATCAGAAACATGTCTTTAGTTCTTTTCAGATACTTTAGAATGTTCTTTACAGCAATCCAGTGAGCATCACCTGGATTCTGTTGATATCTGCTCGTCATGCTCAAGGCATATGAGACATCTGGTCTAGTGCATAGCATAGCATACATGATCGATCCTATTGCAGAAGCATATGGAACTCTTTCCATCCTTCTTTTATGATCTTCCGTTTCCGGACATTGCAACTTGTTTAGGATCGTCCCATGTGCCATAGGTAAAAAACCTCTTTTGGCATCTTGCATTGAAAAGCGTCGAATGACCTTATCAATATATGTGCTTTGACTTAAACCAATAAGCCTCCTTGATCTATCTCTATAGATCTTAATTCCCAGAATGTATGCAGCTTCACCAAGGTCCTTCATTGCGAAACACTTTCCTAACCAGGATTTTACTCCGTTCAAGGTTGGAATGTCATTTCCAATAAGGAGTATGTCATCTACATACAAAATCAAGAACATCACAATGCTCCCACTTGCTTTCATGTAAACACACGGTTCATCTTCGTTCTTTAAAAAAACAAACTCTTTGATTTTCTCATCAAAACGAAGATTCCAGCTTCTAGATGCTTGTTTCAATCCATAAATGGATTTCTTTAATTTGCATACTTTATTAGGATTCTTAGGATCGACAAAACCTTCAGGCTGAGCCATATAGACATCTTCAGTGAGGTGTCCATTTAGAAAAGCCGTTTTGACATCCATTTGCCATATCTCATAATCATAATATGCTGAAATGGCAATTAGAATTCTAATTGATTTAAGCATAGCCACTGGAGAAAAAGTTTCCTCATAATCAATACCTTGAGTTTGAGTAAATCCTTTTGCTACAAGTCTAGCTTTAAATGTATGCACATTCCCATCCATGTCGGTTTTCTTCTTAAAAACCCATTTGCTCCCTACTGTCTTACAATTGGGAGGCAGATCAACCAAGTCCCAGACTTGGTTGTCATGCATGGATTGCATCTCAGCGCCCATGGCGTCAAGCCATTTATCAGATTCTAAATCTGAAATTGCAGTCTTATAACTGGTAGGTTCTGTGCCATCCAAAAATGGTACATCATTTCCTTGAATGAGAAAACCGTATCTGTCAGGATCCCTACGATCTCTAGTAGATCTGCGAACGCTTGACTCTTCAACATTTGACTGAGTCACTGGTGTTATGTCAACTTTTAGTTGACTTGGTGTCTCAACCTCAGGTTGTGTTTCTGGAATTACTTCCATATCCACAATATTATCAGCTTGACTTCTCGCGAGAAACTCTTTCTCTAGAAAAGTTCCTTTACGCATAATAACAACTTTGTTTTTATCCGGCTGATAGAAGTAGTATCCCATAGTCTCCTTTGGATATCCGACGAAAACTACCTTTTCGCCTCTGGGTTCTAATTTGTTGGGTGTCTCACGTTTCACGTAGGCATCACAACCCCAGACCTTTAAGTATGACGTTTTGGGTTTACTACCATGCCATATCTCATATGGTATTTTATCCACCTTCTTGGTTGGAGCAATGTTTACAAGTTTAGCAGCGGTTTCAAGGGCGTATCCCCAGAAAGAGTGAGGCAGATTCGTGCGACTCATCATAGATCGAACCATATCTAATAAAGTTCGATTCCTCCTTTCAGACACACCATTGAGTTGCGGTGTTCCAGGAGGAGTCAATTGTGAAACAATTCCACATTGCCTAAGATGATCTTCGAATTCATAACTAAGGTATTCACCACCTCGATCTGATCGAATGGCTTTTATTGTTTTACCAAGCTGATTTTCAACTTCCTTTTGATATGTTTTAAACACTTCAAATGCTTCATGTTTGTGACTTATGAGGTAGACATACCCATATCGACTGAAGTCATCAATGAAAGTTATAAAGTATCTTTTACCAGTTCTAGTCATAGTCTTGAAAGGACCACATACATCAGTATGTATTAATCCTAACAATTCTGTGGCCTTTTCGCCAACTCCTGAGAAAGGTGCTTTTGTCATCTTGCCACTTAAGCATGATTCACATGTATCAAAAGTTTCAGACCCGGTGGGTTCAACGATCCCATCTGTTTGAAGCTTTTCCATGCGTTTCTTGCTAATGTGACCAAGACGACAATGCCATAGATATGACTGGTTAAAGTCTGACTTCAACCTTTTGGTGTTCATAGTGTACATAGAACTACTAGTGCATGAATTGCTCACATTAATCTCATATATTCCATTATGAGGCTTCGCCACAAAATAAAACATATTATTAAAATAAGCAGAAATGTAATTACCATTAAAAACATAATCAAAACCTTGTTCATGCAAACGAGAAACTGAAACAATATTTCGAGTCACATTTGGAATAAAACAAACATTGTCTAATTTCAAATAAAAACCACTTGGCAGCAGTATCTCATACTCTCCAATAGCTTTGACTGCGACATGAGCTCCATTGCCAACATGGAGTTCCATTTCGCCATCTTTCAGTTCTCTAACGTTCTTTAGTCCCTGCATTTTATTACAAATGTGAGAACCACATCCGGTGTCAAACACCCATGACTTAGGGGAAAAAGAATACAGTTCTATTACAAAGATACCTGAAGTGCTAGCCCCAGAGGACTTTGCCTTCTTCAGCTCAGCAAGGTACTTGGGACAGTTCCTCTTCCAATGACCCATCTCTTCACAGTGGAAACATTTGGCATCCTTTTCAATTTTCTTGGAAGGCTGCTTAGGCACAACAACTTTGGCCTTACCCTTACCTTTGCCTCTTATGTTCTTGCCTTTATTATTTGGCTTCTTGATTCTACCCTCATTGATCATGAGAACTGGAGAGGTTTTGCTTGGAATGTTCACTTCAGCAGTTTTAAGCATCTTATGCAGCTCCGTAATGGACTTTTCCCAACCATTCATATTATAATTCATAATGAAATGATCAAATGATTTGGGCAGAGAGTTGAGGATCATATCCCCAGCTAACTCAATGCTTAAGGGAAAACCAAGCCTTTCCAGTTGATCAATGTAACTCTTCATTTTTAGCACATGAGTGCTAACAGATGACCCCTCTTGCATTTGACAACCCATGAGAGATTTCATGGTTTCAAAACGCTCATGACGCGCTTGCTCTTGGAACATTTCCTTAAGCTGAGTGATCATGTCAAAAGCTGCGAGATCTTCCAGATTTTTCTGAAGTTCAGGAATCATGGTAGCTAACATGAGGCATGACACTTCTGCAGAGTCATCAACATGTTTCTCCCATGCCTTTTTCACAGCCTGAGTGGCGTTTGCAGGAGGTTCATCAGGAATGGCCTTTTCAAGAACATATTGCTTCTTGTCAGCCTTGAGAACAATTCTCAAGTTGCGATGCCAATCAATGAAGTTAGAACCATTGAGTTTCTCTTTGTCCAGAATGGACCTTAGAGCATAGTTGGAGTGAGAGGAATTGTTGTTTGAGTTTGAGGTAGACATCTACAAAATAGGATAGTGGGATTTTAGTATTTTCAATGTTAAAATCTTAATTAATTTGACCCTTTAATTCATTTTAACTTAAGAAGAATGAGATCCATATTTCATTATACTCCAATGATTGGTTAATCCAGTTCATGAAATATAACTATTTAGGTAGGTAACGGTTACCAATTGTATCTCTATACAATTCTCATATTATGGGGTCGATCTGGACGAGTTATGTCCATGTCGGTACGTTTTACCCCATCTATGCCCGTTTCGCTTATTGTAATTGGTTAATCCAGTTTACAAGGCAAAATGATAGTTGTCCTAAAATTAGCAACGTGTGATTACTGGTCTAGCTTGCTTAGACTAAACAGTATCACCTTGTCCCGACATCCGTAGTCCTTTCGTAATAGGCTAAGCCAGAGAACTTAAGGGGTTCGGATATATCGTTTCAAGTGCTCTAAAATTAGGGTGGCATAGACCTATCGGTTTTTCTAAGGGATTTATTTTAGTGTTTTACCTTTTATGGGTCGAAAACACATCGTGTTGTATTTGCATGCTTAATACAATACGAGTTTTATAAAATTCCAAATTTTATAGGTTCGTGATCTAAACAAACTCTTACCTCACAATGCGCTTAATTTTAATATCCTATATTAATAAGCGTGTTTGTTGATCGCGAGTCAATTTTAAACTATTAATAAACTCTTTTATTAATATGTTTGAAATTAATCTCCTTTCGAGATATTTGGTTTTATTCTTTTAAAATAACTCTTTATTTTAAAATCTTTTCACAAGATAACTAAAATATTATTTAAAATATTATTTTAAAATCTCGTCGTTTTATTGTGTTGTTTGTTTTAAAACTGTTTTGATTGTTTTGTTATTTAAACCAAAATATTTAATCCTAAATGTCATAAACAATCACAAACAAAATAAATGTAAATCAAGCCTTTTAGTGTTCGGTTTTGTTAGAGCCAATAACAAAACCGAACGGGTCACAATGGGACAAAAACCAAGAATCAACTCCTTGAATCTTGTAATGCTCCCACTTGCTTCAAGATCTCTATCTTGTCTCCGGGTTTGCCATATGTTGATTTCCAATCTTGTATCTTGTCTTGTCTCGATCAGATTACATTTTACAATTTACAAATAAATTCAAAATACAATTTACAAATAAATTTAAAATTAACCTATCTATTACAAGGGCTTCCAAAACAACCAAAAATACAAGATATATAAAAATAAAAAAATACAACCAACACAACCACAGGTCAAAGGCTGATTTACAATAACAACACAATATTTAATAAACGAAAAGAAAGCAATCTTTGTTAAAATAAATTTAACAAAATAAAACCGGATTGCTTAATAAAATTAAATTATTCTGATTGTTTGCAAAAGCGGCTCTGATACCACTGTTGGGATTCGTACGTGGGTTTTAAAATTTTTAATCATTAAACGCAGCGGAAACATTAACCGTACGAACCAATCCGGTCAAAACCAGATTGCCCACCAGGAGTCCAGATGCAAACCAAACAGAATAAACAAACCATAGGGTGTTATTGATTATACCTTTCGAGAATAAACGGCTAACATACGCGAGGCACCACGATATCAACGAACCCAGTCGCTAGATCTGGTTACACAATTCGATCCGTGATGGTTGAATCTTCTAAAGATCTCAACACCACTTGAGACTCAACTCCTCTTGATCCAGAATAGTCAATCGCAGCCTAAGAACAACCTTGATGTGGCTGATCGGTGCTATGATTGTTGCTGGCAATACGCTGATTAAAACCGTAGGAAGCCCACGGTGTCAAACGTGCAGATCCAAGAAGAATATGGGGAGGCGGCCAAGGAAATTATATATGTTTGAGATATCTCATCTCATCCATATATATTTATCTCAATTAAGATGTTTTAAAAGATTAAAATTCTAATTTTCAAATTTTAAATTTCAAATCTTTTATTTAAACTTTAGATAATAAAATTTAATTAAATAAATATTAATCTAATTAATATTTAAATAATAAACGTAGTTTTATAATTATCAACTAATTGATAATTACAAATATTGCCCCTCAAATATCAACTCTTTGATATTACCCTTTAATAATTATTAGTCGTGAATGTGTTGATTTAATTAACTTTTAATTAAATCTAATCGTTCGTTGCTCATAGTGCAACCCTTGCGGATCTTATCTCGATAGTGGTACGAACTAATGTCGTTACTTGGGCAAACAAATCCAACACGTCTTACAATTGTTCCCTCCAGCGTTGTCTGCGGAGTGCGTCTTACGTATAACCTTCCAGCCCACGTTACCAGCCACGTATGAGAATTTCACCCATAGCGGATACAATCTGCAAATCGTATGTATACTAATGGCCTAAATGCTGGTCTAATAGTATCCCTTTATGCGTCAAAGTTTAAACATACCATGCTCATAAAAATTCATTTATAAATTTAAAAACAAGTTAGATGTATTCACCTGAATTTTCGGTTGACTGAGTGACAGCTTAAACTTCTCGATATAAATTTGGGCAGCATTTCTGCTTAATCTATTCTTATAATTATTCTGCAAGAAAGATTTACTTATTTATTTATTTGTTATTATTATTATTAATATGATTATTATTACGACGACGAAGATGATTATTATTATTATTATTATTATTATTATTATTATTATTATTATTATTATTACAATTATTATTATTTATTTATTTTTAAGTAAACCAAAATTTTTAATATATACATAGGGTCGGATCTTAACCCTAACCCTATAAGTTAATATTATATTAAATTCTAAAATTTATAAGTTTAACTAAGAAAATTAG
Source organism: Mikania micrantha (assembly GCA_009363875.1). Taxonomy (NCBI): domain Eukaryota; kingdom Viridiplantae; phylum Streptophyta; class Magnoliopsida; order Asterales; family Asteraceae; genus Mikania; species Mikania micrantha. The sequence continues at coordinate 64,880 of SZYD01000764.1, read as the reverse complement.
ATAATATACCTAAACGAATCAACTCTTTAAATCTTGACTTTTTATATTGATCAGCACCTCCTAGCATCCAGAGCTTCTTATTTTCCTTTTCAAACGTGTGTATGTATAAATTGTCTGTGATTTCAAGTTTGAGAATTTGGTAATTATTTATAGGCAGTTCAATGCTTGTTGCGAAAGATATTCATCGGTGTTGAATAGATGTAGGTTTCAACGTGTGATGTATTTATTCGAGTAACACAGGCGGTGATTTCATATGTTTCATAAAAATGAAACACGTATGCTTCTGTACATCAATTTCAATTTACATTCAAGATTTTTTGATATTTTTATTATTTTATTATTATAATTAATTTAACTCAAATTTTGTTTTTCACTTATAACTTTTAAAATATGATGTTTTATAAAATTATAAAAATACTGCTAGGATCAGCTCATTTTTATCTACATTTTGACCTAAGTTTCATTAAAAACGGACGAAGTTTAATTATAATATTTTTTATTAATTTTAGACGGTCTCCTATAATAGTGACTAATTGTCTAAACAATGATTATTTCTAATAACCGTTTCATCCTACCTATTCGTTTAAACGAACGTTAAAAATTTTAAACGTTTATTTTTACTTACATACTCTCAAATAATCATATTTTATAAATTATTTTCTATTATTAGTCGAGACCTTACATTTTAATTAATCGTTTTTATTATTTTATTTTTGACTAATATTTTAATTATAAATGAGAGTATTTTATTTATATACTCAAAATGGAATGTTACAGTAGCGGCGACTGAAATGACAGCATTGAATGAAATGAAAAATTTACCCATCACGTGGATGAGGCATGATGCTTTTAACGGAGCCTAGTGACTGAGTTAGCGAGAAATGACATAACCTGTGCAAAAAATTCAAAATAAGGACATTCCTGGTAAATTTTGTATTTAAAAAAACAATAATAAATTACTCTAAATTTATATTTCACTTTCTACAATAATTAACCAAACTACCAAAGTCAATGTGGATGGATTAATTAATACATTGATGTAAACTACCAATGTTTTCAAACCCGGACCGGACCGGCCGGTCGGACCGGGATTTGCCACCTTAAATGGTCTGGTTTAGTGTTGAGAACCGTTTTGAAGAGAACCGGCCGGTTGAATCGGTGGCCGGTGGTCTAACCGCAAAACCGGTGTTTAATCCGGTTGAACCACGCTTGCAGAGTTGCCGGAGACCGACGGCGACCATCGACCGGAGACAGCTCAGATCTGGTGCGGCTGGGAGACTGCGGAGGGTGACGGGGGAAGGAGCTAGCTCAGATCCGATGAACGAGACGAGTGGTGCGGCTTGGAGTTGTGCGCAGTTAGGGTTTTAATGGTTGAGAGAGAAAGAGCGCCGCTCCGCCGGTTGAACTGTGTAATGAGAGAGAGATGCAATGACTATATAATTAGAGAGAGATATATGAAATGTGTAATGAGACAGAGAGATGCCAGCTTGAGAAAGAGACAAGGGTATATTTATATAATTAAGAAAAATTAAGAAAAGCAATGACTAGTCTGTTCATTAAGTCAAACATGAAGCGGTCAAACAATTGAAACTTTTTGAACGTACCAGTAACGTTGTCTGATGAGCTTAGTTACAACAAAAAATGAATATATTACAACATTATTAAAAAAAATTAAAGATAAAAATTTAAAGTAAGTTTCAACATTATTATAAAATTAAAGATAAAAACGTCATTATATATATAATAAATGTGTATTTATATATATATTATAAATATATACTATATATATTTATAAAATATTTAAAACGTCATCCGGTTTTTAAATCCGGTTCAATCGGTCCGACCGGTCCGACCGCTGACCAGTTAAGAGACCGGTTTAACGTCCGGTCCGGTTTTAAAAACATTGCAAACTACAAATCCCGAGTTCAAAACTTTGGCTAACAACCTTTTTTCATGTACAACATTTATACATCCTTTTATAATCTTGTTATTTACTTTTTTAATTCTGATTTTAAAATATATAGTTTATCTCATATATTATATATGATATGTTTGATATGTTTTTCACAATAATAACCATCTCATATATCATTTTGGAGAAAACCAATAAAACTAATTACAATATTGCGAATTAATTTTTTTTTTTTCATTTTTTCTTTTTATTTATTATTATTACAAGGTAAGAAGTGTATAAAAAAGAAAAAAAAAATGAAAACTATGTATGTATTTCATGTTATTACATATATTTAAATTGTATGTTGCACATACTAGTTACATATATGTAACTTTATGAGTTACATGCAAAACTTTTTGAGTTACATATACGTAACTTTGTGATCTACATATCTTTATTAAAAAAAATTCTTCATTATAGCATTTTTAACCTTATAATAAAAAACTATGAATTTTTTTTAAAATTTATTGGTAAGTATGAGTTTTATTATTTTATCCAAAATAAGAAGTTTTTTTATATTGTTTAACCATGATGTGTTTTTGTTATTAGGAAAAGAGCGACCGATACCCATTTAACTCGTTACACAATTAATAAACTAGTGAACGTTAACCCAGCCCAATTCAGCAAACCCATTAAATAACTCGTTTTAATAACTCATTTCAGGTTTGTTCGGGTTAATCTGATTGTTAGAGTTTATCTGAAATCCGAATTGAACTCTTATTTGGGTTGTGTTCGAGTTTATCCGAAATCCGAATCGAATCCTTATTCGGGTTGTTTGGGTCAGATGATACTTGACCCGATTTAGATCGGGTCGGGTTTCGGGTTAGGTTGAAAAATAATCGAATTCAAATAAAACAAATAGCTCGTAATCCGACCCGATAAACACCCCTACCAATAAAAGCATGTGAACATAAATTAGTCAAACATGATTGTCTAGCTTGAATTTGACTAGTTTACTACCTACTTAATTTTATTATTGAAAACTATTCTAAAATCTTTAAGAGCCCTGACATGGATTGCCTGCTGAATTGGTTGGTTTTAGCTATAGGGCTGGGTTGATTTGACAAGCTGAAGCTTAAACTAAAGGTGGGCAAAAAACCTGGAACCCGCAACCCAAACCGATGGGTACAGGCTGTTCCAGATTCTCAAAAAAATAAAAACCGTAAAAACTGGAACCAGTTCCACCTTTACCCGGGAAAGCCCAAACCGGAACCGGCCAAGAACCGGTTATTGACTTTATTGACCAAGACCGGAACCGCTTAAACCGACTTGTTTGTTCGAAATTCTTAGCTTGTATCAAAATTTTAAAGTTACAGTTTATGAATATAACACATACCCTTGACCAAATATTCTTAAAATAAATAAATAATAGTCGTTAACAGTTGGGTCAATTTACGTAACATATGTCAGTAGCCAAGTTTCAAACTATTAGCCAAACCATTAAATCACCCAAACGAAACAATTAAAAAAGTATTTTACAGAAAATCTACTTAAATTGTTGCACCAAGCCAACACTGATTGTAATTGATATCCACTCAAGTCAAACCAAAGTCACAGACCGAACAGAGGCCTAAATCAAGATGCAATTCATATATACAAGCATGACCAACTTCTTAAAATGAGTTGTCAGATGTAGAGTTTCAGATATTTACATCCTACCCACCAAAAAACAAACCAAAAATCAACAGGAATAATATATTCAAAAGATAACAAGAAACTGCAGTTTTGTTTTTTTTTATAATATCTTTAGTGTTTTTCAATTTATAAACCTCGAGCCAAACTGTCGTTCCCGTGATGTGTCATTTACTGCACGGATCTTCAAGGGCCACAAGCTATAAACTTAAGGCTATACATCATATACAGGTAACCGCTCCTCGATACTAACACGACATATAGGGCATTTCTTACACTTTTCGCAGCAGTTACTGCACAAACACATTACAGTAACATAATTAAGAATTTAGAAAGGAAATATGACCAATATTAGAAAATTAAGATTCGGGTTGATATTTTTAATCTCAATTAAGTTGGAAAAGAAATAAAAAAAAACAGACAACGGTAATAGATGGATCAAACCGGTTGGACAGAAAGTGGCTTGTGACGACATGACTTGTCCCAAAATTACCCCCAATTTGCCACCTCTATTTTGGAGGAAGGAAGAATACAAGTACCTGCAAAGAATGCGATGCCTACAGGGGAGAAGTACCGTGCTTATCTCTCCTTCAAAGCAAACCCTACACAAGACTTTTTCCTGACAATAATTTGTTTATACATAATTATGAGCCCCAAAAAATGGTAATAATCTATATAGGATAAAGCTATGGAAGTGATTTTTGAGCATACTAGACTGGTCAAACTTGTAAAACAAAATAGAATTCAACCGAAAATCAAGAGTTGGCTCAACATTTTACATTTTGAAGTCTTTCATATTCCTGTTGGCTAAATTTTGTGATTTCTGTCTGCTCACCAAGAGCAGCTTGAAGTCTCCAAACCTGAATAAAAAATTTGTATGTTAATTATGATTGCCGTGTATGATTATTATAGAAAGAACTAACAAGCAAATATAATCTATGATCATAATAGTAAAACAAATAATGGATATGCAAAGAGAGGATAAGGTCGCGCTTACTTCCTCAGCAAGATCCTTCTTTGGCATTTTCTTTACTATTTCAGGTGGATAACCGCAAAAAGTATTATAACTTCACAAAAGCACACACAAACTTAATATAATATCGAAATAAAATCTTTATCATCTAAGTGGGAAATACAACTAAAATTTAAAAACCAATAACGCAAAAAAAATATATACCTAAATTGGAATCCTAAATTATAGTTAAAAAGTAATACCAATTAAGAAGCATTTAACTTTAACTAAGTAACTGAAGCATTGGTACCAGATTCAAGAATTATAAATCAAAGAACAAAAAACTCAAATAATCAGAATTCTCTTCTCCGATTAATCAAAAGAATGTTCTTGGTGTTTACATCCCATCTAAACACCTATATTTAAAGGAAAAACCCAGAACTTATCGGACTAGATAAGTACTAGAAAAAAAACCTTAAATATTATTCTTATCCCTTATGAATAATATTTAAGTTAATCTAATCCCATTAGATAACCTTAAAAATAAAAATACTTTTAAATACAATAATAGTACCTCGACTATTTTTCAGTGTTGTAAAAATCGCTAGGCGCTAGTCGGTCGGTGAGGTAGGGACTAGCGATTAATCGGGATTAATCGGGATTAATCGGATTGGAATTTTATATGTATTTTTTCAAAATTATATACATATATACAAAATTTTATACAAAAATTTCAAATATTTAAAGATTTTAACCATTTACTTGATAATTTATATGCTAATTAATATCTATTTTATTTATTTTTATCTTTTAAAAGCCCATTTGTTTTAATCCAGTCCATGTTTTTAAATTCAGTCCATATGTTCAGTCCATAATTCCATATGCTTAAATTCAGTCCATTTGTTTGACCGATTAAAACCCAATAACAAAGAAACCCAAAGGCTACGCAACGAGGGAATCGGAAGAGAGAAGACCGAAGTTCAATCAGAAAGAGCGATGGGCGATGTTCAATCGGAATTCCGAAGTCGGAAGAGCGATAACCGATGTTCAATCGGAATTCCGAAGTAGGAAGAGCGATGGCCGATGTTCAATCGGAAGAACGAAGTTCAATCGGAAGTTAATGTTCATCTTTCGCCGCCTTGTACACGATTTCCATCAACCAGGACCGCGAATTTCATCAATAAGGTACGCGAATCATAAAAAATCAGACGAATTAGACCTAATTTTGGTTGACCGATTAGTCCGATTATCCCGATTTTGACCGATTAGGTCCGATTTTGACCGACTTTGACCGCCTAGCGATTTTTGGACCGACTAGCCTAAATTTAATCAGTTAATGGCCGATTACCGATTAATCCCGATTAATCGGTCGCCTAATCGCGATTTTTACAACACTGCTATTTTTTACAAGATTGGCCAACAATTTCCCCCCCAATCTTGTTCTTCCAGCTTTCTTCTAAGGCTTTGATTCTTCAAACTTATCAACTCCAAGCAGGTTCCTCATTTCAGCAAATCTTATTTTTGGCAGTGCCTTGGTGAGGATATCGGCCCTTTGTTCCTCTCCACTAATGTGCTCCACCTTAATTTGATTCCTTTCAACACATTCACGAATATAATGGAATCGTGTATTAATGTGTTTACTTCTTCCATGGAAAACAGGATTTTTCATCAATGCGATGGCTGATTTGTTGTCTACCTTTATAATGACCTGCTGTTCTTCCCTTCCAGTTATCTCAGCTATCAGTCCTCGTAGCCAGATTGCTTGGCAGGCAGCAGAGGTTGCTGCCATGAACTCTGCCTCACATGAGGACAAAGCTACTGTTTGTTGTTTTTGAGAGAGCCAAGTAATTGGTTTTTCATTGTAAAAGAACACAGCACCTGTGGTTGATTTTCCATCATCTTGATCAACCGAGTAGCTACTGTCACTATACCCCATCAGCCCTTCTTCTCCTCCTTTTTGGTAATGTATCCCCAAATCAATGGTCCCCTTTATATACCTCAAGATTTGTTTAACCGCTTGCTGATGATTACTCTTTGGTTCTTGCATGTACCTACTTGTATAGCCAACTGCATAAAGTAGATCAGGTCTTGTGTGTGTTAAGTACCGAAGGCTCCCAAAGATCTTCCTATATTCAGTGGCATCCACACTCTTGCTACCATCATCTTTCTTTAACTTTAGTCCCGGTTCCATTGGAAACTTGGTAGCATTGCAGTCTTCTAGACCCACCATCTTTAGGATCTTCTTTGCATAGTTTTTCTGAGTTACCTTGATTCCGGTCTCATCTTGTACTACTTCCAAGCCCAAATAATAGGTTAGCAACCCAAGGTCGCTCATTTCAAACTTCTGCTCCATTTGAAGTTTGAATTTAGTTATCTTCTCTTGATTACTGCCCGTTACTAGGAGATCATCAACATATATGGCCACTAAGGTCAGATCTTGTGATGTCTCCTTCTTGTAAACAGCTTGTTCAAGTTTGCATCTTTCAAATCCATACTCCTTCAAAACTCCATCCAACTTAGTGTTCCAGGCTCTTGGAGCCTGCTTCAGCCCATAAAGGGCTTTAGTTAGTTTGTATACCTTTCTTTCTTGTCCCTTCCTTTCGAACCCTTCGGGTTGATTAACGAACACTTCTTCATTGAGTTCCCCATGGAGAAAGGTTGTCTTTACATCAAGGTGATGTATAAGCCAACCTTTTTGGGCAGAAATAGCAAACACCAGCCGTATAGTTTCCAGCCTTGCCACAGGGGCAAAGACCTCATCGTAGTCCACCCCATGCTCCTGTATGTATCCCTTTGCTACCAGGCGGGCCTTATGTCTTGTAATGTTCCCTTTTGCATCCTTTTTTATCTTGAAAATCCACTTCAGACCTATTGGTCTATGTCCGGATGGGAGATCAGTTAGGTTCCATGTCTTGTTCCTTTCAATAGAAGCTATCTCTTCCTTCATGGCACGATCCCACACTGGTTTACCGGCTGCCTGTTTAAAGTTTATGGGCTCTTCTTCGGTGAGAAGAAGGTCAAATACTTCATCCAGGTGCTTCCAGCCTTGTAAAGGAGTGTGATCATAGGTTCTGTCTCCAGATTCTCGAGGGTCTGATGAGTTCTGAATAAGGGGGGTGTATGAGACTATAGGTCCTCGTTCTCGAACCCTTGAACTTTGCCCTCCAGATGACGAGTAGGAGCTGTTATCTTCTTCATCAGTATCCATGGTTTCTTGAGCAGGGCTGGTGTCCTTTCTTAGGCTGACTGGATTTGAGTCTGGGTACCTTGATTCTTCTGGGACATAGAACTCCATCTCGGCCTCCATTCGAGTTTCATCGGTTGATCCCCAATTCCACTTTTGGTCTTCTTCGAATTTCACATCCCTGCTGATTGTGATTTTCCCAGAGTTAGCATCGAACATCCGATAGCCTTTGGTTCCCTCTTCTGTTCCCAGTTGAATCATTCTTGTACTTCGATCATCCAGCTTCTTTGTATAAATTGATGGTGTTTTTACATGACCCACGCATCCGAACACCCGCAAGTGATCAAGATTGGGGTGTTTTCCTTTGAGTGCTTCGTACGGGGTCTGGTTCTTCAGGAATTTCGTAGGTAATCGGTTCAGGAGGTAGATGGAATGCCTTACAGCTTCAGCCCAGAAAGTCTGAGGCATGTTCATTGCTCGAAGCATGCTGCGTGTTGTGTTCATCATCGTGCGATTCCTTCTTTCGACTATCCCATTTTGTTGGGGAGAATAGGGAGTAGTCAGTTGCCTTGTTATTCCTTCCCTTTCACAGAAATCGTTGAATTCCTTTGAAGTGAATTCCCCCCTCGGTCCGTTCGCAGCACTTTTATTCCCCTTCCATATTGATTTGCCACCAATGCCTTGAATTTTTTGAATTGCTCGATTGCTTCACTTTTCGATTTTAGCAAGAAGCCCCACATATAGCGGCTGTGATCATCTACAATTAGGAACAGGTACTGATTTCCAGCTTGTGTTGCTGGTGTGATGGGACCGCACAGATCCGCATACACCTGATCGAATGGGTGTTCAGCCTTGTACTTTGCTTGACTTGGGAAGCTGTCTCTTGTATGTTTTCCCGCCAGACAAGCATCACAAATCTGGTTCGGATGTTCAATTGTAGGCACACCTTCCACTATATTTTTTCAGCGTCTTCATGGTGTTGAAATTCAGGTGCCCTAGCCGAGCATGCCACTTCCACACAGGGGTATTGATCTCGGTGATTAGGCAAGTAGGTGTACCCACCTTTAGGTTGATCTTGTAAAGCCTATTGCTTGCCCTTTGTACTTTCAATAGAACCGAGCCACCTGGTTCAATAATTGTGAGCATTCCTTGCTTGATCTTTACCTCGCATCCTCCTTCTTCGGCCTGCCCAATACTAAATATGTTAGACTTGAGGTAGGGTATGTACAGGATGTCAGTGAAGAGGCGTTGTTCCCCATTGTTGCACTCAAGTACAATAGATCCCCTTCCTTCAATGGTGACACATGAGTTGTCACCAAATCTGACAGACCCACCAACACTTGTGTCCAGTGTTGAGAACAGGCTTCTTTTCCCTGTCATGTGGTTGGTTGCTCCAGTATCCAGGTACCACATGTGTTTTTCACCCTTCTTAGACTCATAGTTTTCAGGGAATACCTTTTCTTCGCTCAAGTACATCCAGTCTCTTGGGGTGCCACTTGTTTCTGCCATCAGCAGGGTAGGTCCTTCTCCTGTGTTGGCTTGGGTGAGGTTTGATTGTTCATCGGTCTTTCTGGTGGGACAGTCGGCCGAGAAGTGTCCAAATTCATCGCACCTGAAACATTGAATCTTGGACCTGTCCCTTTTTGATTTATCCTGTTGTTTGCCTCCCTCATACGAGTTTGGCCCCCTGTTTGCTCCCCTTCCTCGGCCTGGTGCTCTCCCACGTCCTCGCCCACTTCCTCGGCTATCGAAATTTGTACCCCTGCCTCTGCGGCTCTGCCTTGCCCCTTTACAGTCTTCTTTCGTGCGTCCCATTCTTCAAACGACAACAAAAGTTGATTTTGACTTTGGCCTGAGCTTCGTCCTGCTGTTCTTTCTTCATAAGCTTTCAGCCTTCCAACTATCGAAATCTTGCAGTCTTGAGGTCTACAAGTTGCTCTATAGTGGCTGCGATGTTGAGGAATTTCTCGGGGATGGTTGTTAGGAGTTTTCTCACGAGAGTGGGTTCCTCTATCACAGCTCCAAGTGCAGCCGATCGTGATGCAATGCTCGCCAATTTTGCAGCAAAATCATCCATCCTCTCAGATTCCTTCATCGAGGTTGATTCGAACTCTGCCTTCAGAGTTTGCAGCCTTGCTTCCATGACACGTTCAACGCCAAGGTGACGACTTTTGATTGCTTCCCATATCTCCTTCGCATGCTGGCAGTTGGCGATTTGCAGGACCAAATCTTCAGGGAGTGCTTGGTAGAGATAAGCTATGGCAGAATTGTCCTTCCTTGGTTCAATGTTGGTTCCGGGTTCGATCACTTCCCAGATGCCATGCGCCTTGAATATAGCCTTAATCCTAAGTGACCAAATAGGATAATTGGTCGAGGTTAGGATAGGGCATTGAAACGGCAAGGATCCTCCTTCCTTCACCATAGCGAGTTGCTTGTTGGCTTCGCCCGTATCAGCCATTTGTTTCTCCTTCCTTCGTCTATGATATTGCCTTCCGGTTCTTGAATCTGCAAGCTGATCCAGTCCTTTGGATTTTCAGCATCGTTGGTCTCCTCTTAGCCAAGCTCTGATACCAATTGAAGTATTGGTACCAGATTCAAGAATTATAAATCAAAGAACAAAAAACTCAAACAATCAGAATTCTCTTCTCCGATTAATCAAAAGAATGTTCTTGGTGTTTACATCCCATCTAAACACCTATATTTAAAGGAAAAACCCAGAACTTATCGGACTAGATAAGTACTAGAAAAAAAACCTTAAATATTATTCTTATCCCTTATGAATAATATTTAAGTTAACCTAATCCCATTAGATAACCTTAAAAATAAAAATACTTTTAAATACAATAATAGTCCCTCGACTATTTTTTACAAGATTGGCTAACAGTAACTAACCATTCAATTTATGTGCTTCCTTTCTTTAAGTTAAAAAGAACATGTACATAAAAATATCATTAAAAAGTTCAATATCACTTACCCTGAACCCACATCATGGTATAGTCGTGCCTGTTCTTCTCGACTACCTTCATCAATTGACCACCAACCAAGCAACCTGCATGTGCCATTATAGTAAAAAGGAAAACAAACAGTGAGTGACTTTATGTTTTACTGAGCTGTCCGCAAATTGCAACCCACTAGATAGCATTTTCTCTTAAGGCAGTCATTAAATACTGAGGCAATTGCAACCCAATTACTTATGAATGGGTAGATACATGTTATCTATCATCTTTAACGGGCAAAAGGAAAAAAATATATATTAATAATAAAATAGCATAAAAGGAGATGATTAAATGAGTTGAAAGTCATTCAAAGTGTAATTTTAATTCCTATAACATCCTAACACATTTTTACTTGGAAAATTTAAATTACTATTGAAATAATTTTTGGCAATCAAAAATGCAAACATTTTGGACAACGAATAATTTGGGGCCAACCCTTACATGTGAATAGACTGATTTAGGTTATGTTTTATCTCAAACAGATAAAAGAATAAAAATGAAATCAGAAATCTTTTAAAATGAAACCTAATAGGTCAATGGATTGAAAGTCCTCTAATTTTATTTATAAAGCATGAAACCTCCTAAATTATTTTCAGAGTAAAGATTCATAATCTTATTTGACACGTTATAAAATAAAGTGCAAATTTTGTGACAAAAAGCTCCTCAGGGCCACCTTAACCTGTCTCGAGTCTCGACCTTTACCAGAAAAATAAAACACAGCCAGTTTTAGCATGTTATCCAACCCGTCTGAACAGCCAAATTTTGCCACTCAATGTACCTAGAGCCATGGTGCAAAAACCCGAAACAGTCATGAGCCCATGCAGAATATGTGAAATATCTTCCTGTGCTAGGTCCCGTGCGCAGTATAACAATAACTTTTTCCACCAATCTTGATCCAGAAAGTAGGACTCCCACTCCTTGTAATATAAATAAAGGTGAAAATATAACTGGAAGAGGGATAGACTTAGCAGCCAAAGGTTTACCCTGAAACTCATAAGAAAAATTAAAAATGAAATAATTTTAAGTACAACATCATTTCAAAGATCATATAATTTAAACATGACATACCTCCAACCGCATACAAAGAAGGATCTGGAAAGCAATAATGGGAATTTTCATTATGTGACCACCAACGTCTTGCAGACTACACATGGTATCCTCAGATGTATCATCTGAGGAAACCATTAATCCACTATTCCAATCAAGATATCTAATAGCGTTAGATGATGAGCTGGTGTCAGATGTTTGTAAATTTCTGTGAATCACTGGATTAGACCACTTCGTACAAACTAGAAATGAAAAGCATTCAGCGATGCTGTAAATCACAAAATGCACCAAAATTAGATCAGATTTTCAAAAGATTTACAAAAATCTGCAGAAGGGAAGCATACCCAAAATTTATGAGCAAATCCCACCAGCCTAAAGCATCTACAAAACCTGCTAAATGAATAGAAGTAATTAGCAATCAACTCTACTAGAATGTAAGACATAATGTATTTCAATTAAGAATACCCTAATTAATATCTTAAATTAGCAGTTGGGGAGAATATTACCAGATAATTTCAGAAGGGTGAAGACAGTAGCAGCAATGAAGAAAACCATGGAGATAGCAACCCAAAAATGCTGAAATAGAACAGAAGTACCACTTTATTAATGGTTTTTTTCATATTGTGAAATACAATCATGTGACTAGATAGCTTCATTTAACAGAATAATACATTGCTATTGCTTTCTTGTATAGTTGGTATAAAGTAATTAGTAGACGAAAATTATACCAATATAATTTCGCAAAAGTTGAAATGCTTAAGGCCTTATGACAACAGAATGGAAAGTTTATAAATAAGCTTTCTTGTAACCAAACTTACAGGAAGCGTCTCCCATATAGCATCATCACTCACGCTTTCATCATCTCCAGGTAATAAAGCCTTGCACATTCTGTATATGACAAATTATGTCTTTGTTCATTAAAAATTAGCAAAAATGGCCTTATTGATACCGATTAAAAGAACAGAAAATCCAGTAATGTAAAGAATATAGTGGTGACAAACAAAATCAGATAGCCAAATCAAGTAATATGGACAAGCAAAACCAATCACCTGAAATTGTCAACAAGAATGGCTACTTCAAATGCCAACAGAGGAAAGAAAACAATCTGCAAGCTTATAGGTGGAGGCTTAGAATCTGCACAAAATATTCAAAATGATAAAATACTAGAACTTTAAGTGAGCACAATATGCATATTTAAAAATGCAATATATAACATGTTATCATACAATTGTGATTCTCAAGAAAGATACAAAGAAGTAGTTCAAATGCAATAAGCAAAGGAGTGGCAACAACTGCATGGCATGGTGCCCACTGCCCAAAGACAGAAAAAAGTATTACATGATGAGCATTATAAATGAAAACAAAAATGACGTAAACAAAGAAACCGTACCTCACGGCCATGGGGGACTGATGGTGCAGGTAACGAGAATCTTCCTCGTGCAACAACAGCATGAAATAGGAAAAGTGGGAAGAAAATGACCCTGCATATAATTGATCAACACGAGCTGTAATTCAAGAAATTATATAGAGAAACTACATATCTGATATGGCAACTTTCTTTAAAGACGTCTACTTTTTAAGTGTTTCTGAAAGTTCATCTAGATCAAAGTTACCATTTTGAACAGGGCTACTCTAATAGACAGACAACTTATTGTAGCTTAAAATTTCAACATAGAACAGAAGGTCATAATCTCCAAATTACATAAATATCTCACTGAACATGCTACAGGTAAACCAAGAAAATGAATCATAACCTCCAAGGAAGTAGTGTAGTGGTTAAAGTTGAAAAGGGGAAACCTAAAGGTAAATCCCACTTAGGAAGAATTTCTTGGAAGTTAATGACCCGGTTGCTTACGGCTGTGCTTTACTTGTTCCTCCCAGTTAGTCGGGTGTTGAGGGACCTGTGAGTTTACCAAGTAAATGGTTCCCACAAACATTAAAAAAAAAAAGGAATCATGACCATATTATAAAGGGGCAATTACACATATTGTTAACACTAATCTTCGATGTGAATGACAAACAATAAATCAAACACACTAAACTTGAACAAAGTATATGAGGAAAACTTGACTGCTTGACTCTTTTTCTTATATTAAACTTCAACCATTACATGAACATAAATACTGAAGAAGAAGAAAGAAATAAACTGCAAGACCCACTACTAGCATCATCACGCATCATGCTACCACTACTAAACTATCGGAAGACTCAACATAACCAACTTGGCCTAATCAAATAACAAACAAAAAGAAAAACAAGGACTCCTTTGCCACATCAGCTTATTCATTACGGTGTTGCCCACTCAACATATATCCCCTATAAAATTCATAAATTACAATTATGCCCGATTCAAAAAGTAAATTACATATAGTCCCTTACATAACCCTTTAAATAACATATATCTGCTTGCCTAAAGTTTTTAATTACATATATCCCCTTTTCTAAAGATGGAAAATTATAAAAGTATGGGATATGTGTAATTAGTATGTACTATAACTTTTGTCTTGGGTACATATATAATTAGAGTTGCAAACAGTGGATATATGTAAATAATCCTATTTTAAAATGCAGATCTAACATCAGAAAACTTGTTTCTTCAACCTATGACAGGACTAGCACATACAACACTAAACCACCATAAGTAATACCAGTGAAGCAAAAGCATATAATCTCAAATTACAATTACAATTGCTTTAATTCTTGCAATTCATCCATGACATACCAAAAGACTGCTGATAAGAATGAAACACGTTTCGATTTAATATTCTTTAGAGACAATTTGAGAAATATACACACCACAGCAAACTTCCATATAAAGAAACCCTAATTCAATGAATATCAAAACCATAAAATAAAATTAATACTTTTAAAACATAAAGCAAGATAAGATGGAAACACACCACCAGGAGCACGAAACAAGATGATCGAGTTTGAGAACAAGCAGGAGTGTGAAGCAAAAGAGAGCAGTATGAGCAGAGAAAGCCTGTAACGAATTTGCTACTCTGCGCCAGCTCATATCTTTCCTTACAATCATACGAAACTCTTAATTCAGAGCTTGATTGATTAGAGAATCGAGTGAAGAAAGACGACGATTCCGATCACGATGCCCTACTTATTTCCCCAAATTGAAGAGTGATTGATTACTCGATTAGGGTTTGTTTGAAGATGAGATAGAAGCTTCTTTATCTACAGATTGAGATTGTTGTTCGTCTTGTTGAATGCTATTGGTTTGATTCAAATGATCGAAAGCAGAAAGAAATCGAAACGGAATGAAAATAGAATATGGAATTAAATGTTGACTGGAAACAAAAGTTTGGCATTATTTCTTCATAATAATAATAATAATAATAATTAATAATAATAATAATAATAATAATAATAATATTATTATTATTATTATTATAATTAATTAATTATGTTTATTTAGGACGACGAAAGCCTGCCTTTACGCTACCGCTGCTTAACGCCCCATGTTTTTGCTTGCATTATTTTTATTTTATTTTATTATAAATAAAGTAAATCAAAGAAAACATCTATATATTTAGGAAACATGGTATGTTTCATCGTAGACAACACCTTACTTATTTTAACATTTTGTTGCAGATTATATATTTTATGCTAACTTTGTAAAAACTTTAGTTAATTTTTCTAAAATAACAATTTTTACTCTTATCTTTTATTTTATTTTGACTAATTATGAAACTTCCATTTTTATTTTTGTTTTTTAATTGTTTTTCTTTGGAATTATTTACATTCTTTTACATTTATATTCTTTTTTTCTTTTATTGTTATCATAATTTTTATATAATAAGTTATTCTAAAATTATTTAACTTTTTTTCAAAAAAAAAGATAGAAGCTTCAATAAAGAATTTATTTTATTATATTTTTAAAATTTTCATTTGTTTAGTTTAGTTATTTACTTTTTATTTTCTTTTTTATATTTACAACAAATTAAATACTTATTTTAAGAGAGTATTGATGTGTCGAGCTTCAACTCACCTAAGTTTGATCTAGTGTTATTTAATATTTTATAATATTATATATTTGTGGTAAAAATATGTTACATGTTCTACATTGCACACGTTTGGTTATGTGTAATTTGTTCTTTTAACAAGTTTATTTAATTTTTGACATTTTTATCTAACTTAAGTAATTTCATTTGCCTCGTTTGAATATTTATTTATCATTATGTGTTAACTGGAAGTCAGTTCACCATTTATCCAACCTAGGATCATTGTTCTCATAGAATTTATATATTAGGCATTTCACTAAACACTTTATGTGCATAATAATCTTCATTCATATTCAAACTTTAACAAACCCACTTGCGATTCTCAAATCACCAAATTTCCAACTTTTAAGAAAGATTAGTCGATTAGTGCACAAATTTATCACAATCATGATAAACAGTCTTACTACCTTACAATTTATTTGTATGGATACTGACCTAGAATTCCATGCATATTAATTTTAACACCAAATCATAATACATAGAAATTAGATTGTTTACAAGCATTGCAAGTATAGTTTCATGATTCCTAGCCTATATAAACACCCAATTTGAATTATTGGGCTACACCCAGACTATTCTCATCAGAAGTTAGCAAGAGAGATCAAGAGGAGATGGAAGAACACTTACAAGTTGTCAGAAATTACCAAGAATTTTGATTCAATTTACCAATTTCAGCTTTAACAGCGAGAATCCTTCTAATTAAAACTAAGCATTTATTATTTTCCCTGCTCTCTCTCCCTCCCTCCCTCCCACCCACGCGAGTAGAGATAGCTAGAATGAAGGTTATTGTTTCTCAATTAGATTTTATCTCAATTGTTTCTAGTTTGGGCAATTGATTATTTGGCCCTTCAAGCTTTTTAATAGTCAACTAAATTCGCCAAACTAATTCAGTTAGTTACAAACTAGCTTTAAACCTCATATATTATAATATCATAACACAACATAATTCAAAAACTCATTTATGTTCATATTATTGTATTACTAAAAATATATGGTCGTTAAAACTGAGCGTTACATATAAGGACTCTTTCTTGTAAAAATTGGGAACTTTTTAAATTGTGAAAATGAAAGGATAAACAAACTCAATAAAATCATTAATAGAATCAATTGAATCCATTATTTGAAGATCATCAGGTATATCTACAATCATCTCATCATCATGAAACTAACCAACCAAACAACATGAATTGATGAACTAAAAATTTTTTCACTACACATTTAAAGATAGATACAAGAAACGTACCTTAAACTAACAAAATGTTTTAGATCCTTTTCGTAAATGCAAAGAAATACCTCTAGTTCTATTTCATCCAACACATGACTAGACAATTGTAGGAACACCGTTCACAAAATAAACAAATACTTTTATTATTCAACTACTCGAATTACAATTCAGAGAAATAGAAAATGTAAAATAAATTATTACAAGAAATATAAAAGTGCTAAAATTTAAATTACAAGAAAAATATAGCACAAGATGAAATGAATTGAAATGAGTTCGGTGGCTGAGGATTTCTGTTCAATAGAGGTCCCTTAAAACAGATTTCGGGCCACCTAGGTGAACCCGACTGTTTCCCAGGGTACAACAGCCGAAGCAGTATGTACTGCCGGAGTTAACCGGAAACCCGAAATGTTACCTGAAACAAGAGTGTTTAGCAATGTAGCACAAGGAATAGATCGTTGTAGGTTGTTGAGAACTCGACAGAGTATCTTCTTGTGTTGTGAACTTTTGAAACTTGTATTAGAGATTTCAAAACTTGGCAAGTAAAAACAAGAGACCAAATGACTCTATTTATATGGCATTTGTCATCATGAACCATTATGAACATATTCATGGCTAAATTAAAAACATATTCATGGCTTAATTAAAACATATTCATGGCTTAATTAAAACATTTTCATGGTCATTCAAAACATTTTACACAACACAATTTCGAGCATCGATATCTCATTCATCTTAGCTTCGTTTTGGACCTGATTCTGTTCGTTGTGATTAGTTCACGTCATAGAACAAAACTTAATCAATAATAATCATATTCGTAACATATATGAATAATTATCGTGGTCCAAAATTAATAATAAAACATATTTATTATTATTAAATTTCCAACAATCCCCCACATGAATAGAAATCGATCCTTACACTCAAGTGTCACGATAAAATTTCAGCGGTTGAGTATTGCAGGAGAAATAGGTGTTCCCTTTGAACCCTCCTTTGTATATGTACTTGGTCTCCTAGCGATTAGTAGACGTGATGTCTTTGAACTAATCCATGTTTACGTAGACGTTATTACATATCACACAATACTCTTCCTAGTATGATTAACCCCTCATTGTCGTGTCCGTTATGGTCATGGAACACTAGTCTGGTTCTGTAAAAGCTCTAGGATTTGTGCCCCCCACAAATCCATTCGAAGCGACCCCGCTTCTCTCTCATATAGGTGATCATCATAGATCATTAAAAGCAGCAGGTTCTTTATGATTCACACAGAATCATTAACCACATTATGCTTATCCTCAATTATTTTCACTGATTTGATAAAGGAATGAACTAGGAAGTATTCAAATCCCCTTTTTAGATTTGAGGTACTCCCTCACAGTGACCTTAATTCATACAATTAGGTTGTCCTATTGAGCCTAGGTCATGGGATCTCCAATATTCTAGGATAGGTTTTCCTTTGTACAAACTTGTTCGAAGGGCTTTAGTCTCATTCCTCTTGACGACTTGTGCATTAACTCTCTGCTTAAGCCTTTTGTAAACAGATCCGCTATGTTATCTTTTGACCTTATAGTCAATTGAGATAACTCCCATTGAGAGTAGTTGTAGTATCGTATTGTGTCTACGTCGAATGTGCCTCGATTTGTCATTATACATTGCACTTTGAGCTCTACCAATAGCCGATTGGCAATCACAATGTATGCAAATAGCCGACATAGGCTTTGGCCATCCTGGAACATCTTCCACAAATTGACGTAGCCATTCTGCTTCCTCTCCAGCTTTATTTAACGCGATAAACTCAGATTCCATCGTAGATCTAGCTATAAGAGTTTGCTTGTATGACTTCCAGGCTATAGCTTCTCCACAAGGGTGAACACATAACCACTTGTGGATTTGGAATCTTTCATATCGGATATCCAGTTCGCATCACTGTATCCTTCCATAACAACTGGATCTCGGCCATAATGCAGTCCATAATTTCTTGTGTATCTTAAGTACTTTAGTAATCTTGTCATGCTCTTCCAATGTTCAGAGTTCGGATTACTAGTATATCTACTTAGCCTGCTCACAGCATATGCTAAGTCTGGCCATGTACATGTCATCAGATACATCAGACTGCCAATAATCATTGAATACTCTAACTGAGCAACACCCTCACCTCTATTTTTTGATAGATGTTAGGTGGTATCCACTGGAGTTTGAGCCACGCTAGTATCCCCCACGTTGAACTTTTCAAGGATTTTGTCCACATAGTAAGATTGACTCAACACAAGACCGTTTTGGGTTCTATTGATCTTTAAACTAAGAATCACATCAGCTAGACCCATGTCTTTCATGTCAAATCTCGCTTTTAACATGTCTTTAGTAGATTTGATCATCTTATCATCACTCCCAACGATAAGCATATCATCTACATAAAGACATAATATCACATAACCTCTCGTTGTGTTTTTCACATAAACACACTTGTCACATTCATTAATTTTGAAACCATTGTTAAGCATAACTTGGTCAAACTTTTGATGCCATTTTTTTGGAGCTTGCTTCAAGCCATACAATGACTTGACTAATTATGCACTTTTCCTTCTTGGCCAGGAGCTGAGAAACCCTCAGGTTGCTCCATGTAAATCTCCTCTTCTAAAGCCCCATTTAAAAAAGCAGTTTTAACATCCATTTGGTGGACTTCCAAATTTCTTAAACCTGCTATTGCAAGCACCAACCTTATCGAGGTTATTCTAGTCACAGGCGAGTAAGTATCGAAGTAATCTACTCCTTCTTTTTGTCTAAACCATTTGATCACTAACCTTGCCTTTGTACTTTTCAATGGAACCATCAACTTTCATCTTCCTTTTGAATATCCACAGATATCCAAGTGGTTTGCACCCTGGTGGAAGATCTACTAGCTCCCAAGTATGGTTTTGTAAGATCGAATCAATTTCATTCTTGATCGCCTCTTTCTATTGAGATCCTTCCGAAGAGGTGACTGCTTCACGATAGGTTTGGGGCTCTCCCTCAACCATATAAGTAAGAAAATCAGGTCCAAATGATTTTTCAATCCTTTGCCTCTTACTTCTTCTTGGCTCAACCTCTTCAGCCTCTAATTGTTCTTGATCATCATCATGAACAATCTCATCAACTGGTGTTGATGAACTTGGGAGTTCCTTTTTCAAACAAGGAAACATTTATTCAAAGAATGATGCATTCATTGACTCCATTATAGTATTCTTGTGTATTTCAGGATTCTTTGAATCGTGAACAAGAGACCGATATGCACTACTATGATGGGCATAACCAATGAATACACAATCCACAGTTTTGGGTCCTATTCTTTGAACCTTTGGTGGCGGAACCACCACTTTTGCTAGACACCCTCACACTTTCAAGTATTTGTAAGATTGCTTTCTTCCCATCCACAACTCATAAGGAGTTACATCCTTTTTCTTGAAAGGTATTTTGTTTAAAAGATAAGTAGCCGACAAAATGGCTTCCCCCCCCCACATGTCCTGGCTCAACCCAGAAC
The DNA here is from genome assembly GCA_009363875.1 of Mikania micrantha. Lineage (NCBI taxonomy): Eukaryota > Viridiplantae > Streptophyta > Magnoliopsida > Asterales > Asteraceae > Mikania > Mikania micrantha. The sequence continues at coordinate 44,363 of SZYD01000764.1, read as the reverse complement.
TTAACAATATGGCATTCATCATCTCTTTCAATGGACGGTTCTTTCGTTCCGCAATACCATTTTGTTGTGGGGAATAAGGAGCAGTACACTCATGGATAATTCCATTTTGTGCACAAATATCGGCAAATGGTGAAACATATTCTCCGCCTTTATCACTCCTTAGAACTTTTATCTTTTTATTGAGTTGATTCTCAACCTCAGTTTTATACAATACAAACTTGTCGATTGCTTCATCCTTACTTTTAAGTAAGTAGACATAGCAATATCGTGTACAATCATCAATAAATGTGATGAAGTACTTATTTCCACCTTTTGTGGGAATCGATTTTAAATCACACACATCAGTGTGAATTATATCAAGTGGTTCGATTATTCTTTCAACCGACATAAAAGATGATCTTGTTTGTTTTGCTTCAACACATGTTGTACATTTATATTTTGAATCAATTGAAAATTTTTGAATGCAATCTAATTTAATAAATCGACGCATCGAATTGAAATTAACATGACCAAGACGACCATGCCAAACATTAGAAGACTCAATCAAGTAAATAGAAGTAGAATCATATTTATTCATGTTTTTAACTATTATATTGAGTTTTAACATACCATTTTGTGCATATCCCTTACCAATAAACGTTCCGTGTTTAGTTAAAACAAGTTTATCAGACTCATAAACTAAACGAAAATCATGCTTATTGAGCAACCATCCTGACACAAGACTCTTGCGCATCTTAGGAACATAGAGCACATTGCTCAAAGTGAGCTCCTTCCCTAAAGTTCACTTCAAGATCACATTGCCTTCACCCTTGATGTTGGCAGTCGCTGCATTCCCCATGAACAGCTTTTGATCACTAGTGACCTCTTTAAACGTATTAAAAAGATTACGATCATGACACACATGACGGGTAGCACCAGTGTCAACCCACCAAGTTTACCTCCTCCATCACGACAGTAAGGTCAGAAATCATGGCAACAAAAGGCATATCATCATCAACCATATGTGCATGGTCCTGTTTAGGAGCCTTACACTTATCAGCATGGTAACCTAGATCACCACAGTTGTAGCATTTTCCTTTAAAAGGGAAAACTTGCTTCTTCACACCACCTTTTTTCAGCTCAAGGTCCACAACCTTGCTTTTGCCTTTGCCCTTACCCTTGTCATTGTCAATTTTCTTTTTGTACCCACGAGAAGATTGACCATGCTCCACCATATTGGCTTTTGTCTCACTAAAAGTCGTCCCCTCGGCTTGGGCAGCATGGGTACCGACTAATGGTCCCATAGGTGTTAAAGTTTGAGCAGATACAATTGTCATTTCTCAAACAAAAGTGGAAATGCAAACTAAGCACGTCCGATTTTCAGAAATAAGGTTTACACAAAACCAAAGTTTAAACTAAACTTTTTAACTCAAACAGAGTTATTTGAGTTCATGTGACATTTGCATGACTTGTTTGGCCTAATAGGTTAAGACACTCTCTCTAAGAATCCCCAGGAAAGCAAGACAGGTCCCTCAGCTGTTTGGGATATATGCGAATTGCTTTCCTAGACAGGAAACTCAGATAACGATGTCCACCTTTACAGTTACTACAAGTCCGTCACTTAGAACTTAAACTTTGATAAGTTTAATTTATCAAAATTTCGTGGTTTACAAAAAACGTATGGTTGATTTTACTAAAATTTGACAATTATTTGAGGAATTATGGTTTACACAAAACCGACCCCAAAATCGAAATTTCTTTTTTTTAGCGTTTTATAATTTTCAGTTTTTATATCATAAAACCTTTTTTCTAACACGCTCGTTAGAAATAAACGATTATAACTATCGTTTATAAAACTCGTAGTAAAAAAAAATTCCAATATGTTTGTTAAATAAGCGTTAACAAAATGGTTTATAAAACTTTTGGTTTACACAAAACAAATTGAATTATATAAAACCAAACTTTGTTAACAATTATCAAAACAAAAAATAATCGGTTATGGTTTACAAAAAACCAAAACAAAATGTTTGAATTTTTCCTATTAATAAGAAAACAATACTTGTTTACCAAAAACAAAATTTAAAAACACATTTTAAATTTCTTGATAAACAAATATTTGTACAAAACTAAACAAAATAGTTTATATTTCTGTTTTGTAATCCGATAATTTTTAAAACACAAACTTATGAACGGTGATTTTTAAATCTGTTTTAAGCTTGTAGGAACACCGTTCACAAAATAAACAAATACTTTTATTATTCAACTACTCGAATTACAATTCAGAGAAATAGAAAATGTAAAATAAATTATTACAAGAAATATAAAAGTGCTAAAATTTAAATTATAAGAAAAATATAGCACAAGATGAAATGAATTGAAATGAGTTCGGTGGCTGAGGATTTCTGTTCAATAGAGGTCCCTTAAAACATATTTCGGGCCACCTAGGTGAACTCGACTGTTTTTAGGGTACAACAGCCGAAGCAGTATGTACTGCCGGAGTTAATCAAAAACCCGAAATGTTACATGAAACAAGAGTGTTTAGCAATGTAGCACTAGGAATAGATCGTTATAGGTTGTTGAGAACTCGACAGAGTATCTTCTTGTGTTGTGAAATTTTGAAACTTGTATTAGAGATTTCAAAACTTGGCAAGCAAAAGCAAGAGACCAAATGTCTCTATTTATATGGCATTTGTCATCATGAACCATTATGAACATATTCATGGCTAAATTAAAAACATTTTCATGGCTTAATTAAAACATATTCATGGCTTAATTAAAACATTTTCATGGTCATTCAAAACATTTTACACAACACAATTTCGAGCATCGATATCTCATTCATCTTAGCTTCGTTTTGGACCTGATTATGTTCGTTGTGATTAGTTCACGTCATAGAACAAAACTTAATCAATAATAATCATATTCGTAACATATACGAATAATTATCGTGGTCCAAAATTAATAATAAAACATATTTATTATTATTAAATTTCCAACAACAATATCTCATTCACATATATCAAAAGTCAAAACATTATACAAAACTTCTTGTTACCTTAAGGTTTAGTTTTACATCTACATATTTGAACCTTGACAAATCTTTGATCATTTCTAAGCCTATGCTTAGATAAGAATCAAGCGTCCCACAAGAACATTAAGGCAACAAGGAAATCGTATTGGACAATCAAACACATTAGAGACATAGGATACACGAGGAAGAGGTCTTTCGAGGCCTACTGGCGTGGTGCATATGCCACGACATTACGCTCGGTTGTTGCTGTTCAAAAAAAGTTGAGTTTAGGAATAGTTATCATAAGTAGGGATGGCAAAAAAACCATGCCCGACAGGTTTGTCCCTAAACCTGCAACATATGAGACAAGTATTCCCGAACCCGATGGTATTGGGCCGGGTATGGGATTAATTTTTAAAATTTTTGCAGGTATGAGAGGGAATGGGATTCGTTCATACACTTGTTTACCCTACCCGAATACCCAATTATATATACATGTTTTCTCATCTTGCTTACTCACCCCATGTACCTTATTATAAATACTTATTTAACCTATACGTATACCCGATTTTCTTTTTCAAATATTTAGTATATAATTGATTTCTAGTTTTCATATTTACCTAATAAGTATACCCAATAGTTTCTTTTTTTGAACCATTTTTATGACAGTTGTTATTCTTTTGTTTGTCTTAAATGATGCTAATCAACTTATGGCATTATGAATTTTCATGTTATTTGAGATAACCAACAGTCGTTCTTGGAATATTTAAAATATTTTTTTGTCACACCCGAGCCGGCGGGCTGAATCGACTTTCCCGTCGGGCGGAAGGTTCTCGAGGCGCGATATCGTTGTGATAATCGAAATGATCAGATTTTTTACAATGCACATGATGTATAATGAGAAATGCTAAATGACAGAGATATAGAATTACAAAGTTAAATTACATTGTCATGTTCATAATTTAACTAAGTAAATATACCCAAAAAGAATCATTGAGTTTCTATCTTGTATCTGCACAAGACTCACAAAAGTGATTCACCAAACATGTCATCAAAAGTTATGCACCACACAAAAGTAAGCTAGGTCTTCTATATAGTCCACTAGCTTATGTCTTGATATAGAGTGACTAAACATGTTCGTCACTTGAGAAAACATGCATTTAAAACAAGTCAACACTAGGTTGGTGAGTTCATAAGTTTAGTATTTGAAATCAGTTGTATATGTGACATCCAGTACCTGATCGTCCGGCTAGTCCGTACGGTACGTGTACTTTCACATTTACTGTGTGTAAATACATTATATGAACAGTGTTTGTGATAACAGAATTCAAAATACAAGAAACTGTTGTACGTATTTATGTGAAAAATTAAATACCGTAAATACAACAACTCACGATAAACAATAGTTGTATGTATTTAGGTGAAAACCTAAATACAATTAATACAGCGACTCAAGAATGACAACAGTGTTCAAGTAAATAACAAGAACATGTCGGTTGCGATCTGATATCCATAGATGACAGGAATCAGATGGCCGATAAATCAATACGAAAACAAAGTGAAAATAGGACGTTAGTTGAGTCCGTCAGTGAGGAAATACAATTCAAAACATAATTGCAGTGTTGTTTCAGAATAGCGAACTGACAATGTGTTTGCGTGGGTGACGATTCACACAACCATATCTGTGAGTTTAACATTCTGAAACAATGACTGAAAAGTAGAAAACAAAAGTCAGAAAGCCAAACCGACGTCATGTTTGTTCGATTGACGATTCGAACGAATACGCGCGAAGGTGACGTGTTCTGACGAAACGAAAACGAAAAACGATATGAACAAAAAAAATTTAAGAACATATAATATTTTATGTTTTACAATTTTGAAACTCATCGAAAATTAATCAAAGAAACTCTTTCATTTAAAATACTTAAAAAGCGCGAAAAATATCCGGAAATGCAACGGAGACGAGAACCGAGCAACAAAAACGAACCCGAATACCCTCGGGGTATTTAAGGCCTAAATGAGGGCTTTCACCTCATTTCGCTCATTATTCTCTCTCTCTAAACACCCTTCCACGAACCTATCTCTCTCTAGAATCATTTCTTGACGAAATCGGACGTTCTTGGTGTCCAAACGAAGCTCTCGACCTCCTCTACAAGAAAGTACAACCGATCTGAAGATTCATTCACTGAAATTTGAGGTATGGTGTCACACCCCCAAATTCCCACTCGTGGTGTCAGTCCACGTGGGTGTGACGTTGCCAGGATCACAGCCCATGGTCATATAGAACGACTCTATATGAGTTCCACAATCACACATGTATGTAAAATAACATAGTTTCATTCATTATGCAGCGGAAAGTAATTTAACATCATAAGATAAATAAGTTGCAGCGGAAAGTAAATTGTTTGAAACAGACACTACATAGTTAAACTCATTATCAAATACATCAAATGCACGCAATCCTAGGACATGAGTCTAAATGAGTGCCAGACTCCTTAGCGTGTCCTTGTGCGTGTCCTTGCGTGTGCTCCATTCAATTGCCTGATAATACATGCGAAAAGTGTCAACTAAAAAGTTGGTGAGCTCACAGGTTTAGACAGACAGAAATAGTAAACATATATATACTGGGCATGTTTAAGTTTAGTTGTTGGATCTACGATCCGTGAGTGTGTCATGTCATCTTACCGAAACTCGACTGTTTCCATTTGCCTCCGCGGGTCATCGCTGAACCCGACATCAACATCGATATTACACTCGTTATGACGTCCAGTCAACGTTGTTGCCGAGTGGGGCTAGTCAAACCCAGTAGTACTACGTAATAACGACTCGTTCGTGACAACTAACGGTAAGGATAAGTGAGGGCTTTATGCGATAAAAGTTACACTCAAAAAGAAACGGTTTCACAACATACCAGTCATATATCTAAAACAGTTGCATTGTATTCTCACCCCAAAGTTGAGTAAAAACAGTTAGAGAGTAAAAGTGGGGCCGTAAACTCACCTGAGTTTGTGAAATGCGTTTGCTCAACAGAGTTAGCGTAGCTCGCCGGCTAGTAGTCACCTATATCATATAGGTACTATGAGTTTGTGTTCACAAATGCGGGTCTCACAGGACCGTGTTTAGCGTTCAACAACTCCAAGTTGTTGGTGGGTCGAGTTGACCGTGTTTGACTGTGTTGACCGTGTTTGACCTAACGACCCGTTGGTGACGGTTTTGATCAAGTGTTCGTGTATCGTGCGGTTTAGTGTCGTGCGAAGTGTACGGATATCAAAAATCATTCCTATGAGGAAACTTACTATTTATGGTAAGTTTCTATTTTAGGAAAGTTTCCTTATTTAGCAAGTAATGCATAAATCATATTCCGATTATTCTAACATGCGTATTTATCCTAAATGAGCATGTTATCACATAGCACATCGTTACACGTAGCCGGTTTAGCATAGTTCGCGCGTAAAAGTTTCCATAATTAGAAAGTGTGCACAAGCAAGTATATTTCACCAAATTTGACAATCAACATCATCTAGTATCATTATCTTCGTCCTAAATAGTCATCTAATCATACCCGTTATGACTAGCATGTTCTTATTCACGATTTGGCAAAATAAAGTTACTATATTTAGTAACTCGTGAGAAATACACAAAATCCAATCTTTCAACAAATCAAGCCTATCAATATCATCATATTATCATCCAATAATCATGTTTGACTCAAGACATTATCATATCCGTCATCCATATGTAATCTTGTGATAAAAAGTTACTATTTATAGTAACATTCATAGAAATCATGATTTTGACAATACTAAATATTCCTATGCATCAAACAATCATCATTTAACTTCTAAACATCATTTTTAAGCATAACACATAGATCTAAACATACAAATGTGGTTATTTCATCAAAGATGCACATCTTGTAACATCAAAGTTACCATATTTAGAAATAACCACCAAATGACCATATTTGACATCATTAATCATTCTAAATCACGTAGAACATCATCAATATCATGTCTAGTAACATTTCCATATCAAATATCATGTTAATCATGCTAGATCATACATGCATGTTGTTAAAAGTGCATATTTCATAACCAAATCCACAAATCAACATCATATTCAATCAAAATCATCATGGATGATTATAGAATCATCAAATCAGTAAATAGATCAACAAATAACAGATCTAAACATCAATATTTCGTGGCAATGGTGTGTGGTGGTGATGCATGTAGCCTAAAGGGCTTGCATGTGTGATTCTAAGTGCTAGAAACACAAATAGTGCAAGAAGGCTACCTCACAAGGCTATAGAATGTCTAGAAAGGACTTGAGCAGATCTGTAGAAGCCTCAAACGTTGCTGGAATGATGCTAATCACGAGCAATAGGTAGATATGGTGTTCTTGAGCTCCAAACCTTCAATGCTCCTCAAGAATGTCTTCGAAATGGCTTCTCAATGGTCTTAGGTGGCTCCAATGGTGTTTACAGAGTGATAGAGGTCGGAGAAGACGAGTTTCAGTCGAGAGAAGTGAAGTAGGGCGGCAGAAATGATTAACATTGGGTTTATAAAGATTATTTGCGTGTTGGAGTTGTCGCGTACCGCGGAGACTGTCCAAAAAGCAACCCCGCGTACCGCGGCGACTAAATTAATCATTCTGTTCCCGAAACACGCCGCGTACCGTGGTGGTGGAGGTTGATCGGTCATCGCGTACCGCGACTCTTTTCGGAGAATTCAAATTCTCCCGCCCAGGCTTCGCGTATCGCGATGGCCCATTTAGGTGCCCATCGCGTACCGCGATGGGTCTCGGTTGAGCCCAATAAGCCCAACTTCATGGTTTTGAGCCGAATTTCTCGTATTTCTCGAATACGATTATCGTTTCTCGACACATAAGTGTTGTTCTACTAACTTAGGTTCTCCGGAACCTAATTGTGCAGTGTAAGTGTATTGTGGTTTGATCCATTCACCAACGTTCGTTATTCAAGACACGTGCGAGTTTCGTGCGATAATTCCTCGAATTATCGGTGTGTTTGGTCCGTTGTGCCACGTGTCACCCTAAATGTAATTATTCTAGTGCCACGTATGAAATAATAATACACATTATTATTAAAATAAATGAATGCAGACCTGGAATTTGGGAGGTGTCACATCATCCCCCAGTTAATAGGAATTTCGTCCCGAAATTCAGTTCGTGTTGCTCGTGCCAGTTTGGTCGGAGAATAAGTGAGGGTATTTCTTTTTCATCTCATCCTCTCTTTCCCAGGTGTATTCCGGTCCTCGCCGTGAGTTCCATCGGACTTTCACTATTGGTATCTTACTGAGTTTCAACTTCTTGAGTTCCCGGTCCATGATTTCCACCGGTTCCTCAACGAAGTGAAGTTGTTCATCAATCTGGATTTCCTCAAAAGGAATCGCGAGCGTTTCATCTGATAGACATTTCTTGAGATTTGAGACGTGAAACACGTTGTGTACACTACTCAATTCTTGCGGTAGTTGTAGTTCATAGGCCACGAGGCCTATTCGTTTAGTGATCTCGAATGGTCCGATATAACGAGGATTTAACTTTCCCCGCTTCCCGAATCGAATCACTCCCTTCCAAGGTGAGACCTTAAGGAGTACTCGGTCTCCCACTAGGAATTCCAAAGGTTTGCGCCTCTTGTCAGCATAGCTCTTTTGTCGGTCTCGAGCTGCTGCCATTCTATTACGTATTTGCACTATCTTTTCAGTTGTTTCGTGCACTAGTTCGGGTCCGATCAATTGGCTTTCACCAACTTCCGCCCAACAGAGTGGTGATCTGCACTTACGTCCGTAAAGTGCTTCAAACGGTGCAGCTCCAATACTGGTGTGATAGCTGTTGCTATAGGAGAACTCTACCAAAGGTAAGTGAGTCTCCCAGCTGTTACCGAAGTCAATCACACATGCTCGAAGCATGTCTTCCAAGGTCTGGATGGTTCGTTCACTCTGACCATCCGTTTGTGGGTGATAAGCAGTGCTCATATCCAATATTGTCCCAAGTGCCTTGTGTAAGGACTTCCAAAAATGTGCCGTGAAAAGGCTGTCTCGGTCAGATATAATAGAGATTGGGACTCTGTGTCTGGATACTATTTCCTTCAAGTAGACTCGGGTTAACTTCTCCAGTTTGTCAGTTTCCTTAATCGGTAAGAAGTGTGCCGATTTCGTGAGTCGGTCTACGATAACCCAGATGGTATCGCAACCACTTGCTGTCTTCGGCAGCTTGGTTATAAAATCCATGGAAATCTGTTCCCATTTCCATACTGGAATTTCCGGTTGTTGGAGTAACCCTGACGGTTTCTGATATTCGACCTTAACCTTGGAGCAAGTCAGGCACTTACTCACATAGGTTGCAATTTCTGATTTCATGTTAGGCCACCAGTAAGTTGCCTTTAAGTCTTGGTACATCTTGTCGGAACCTGGATGTAATGAGTATCGACTCTTGTGAGCTTCATCCATCACTACTTCTCTCAATCCCCCGTAGCGTGGAATCCAAATCCGATCCATCAGATAGTAAGCTCCGTCATCCTTCTGTTTCATCTGTTTATCCATACCCCGCATAGTTTCGAGGGTAAGGTTTTCCTTTTTCAGAGCTTCCTGTTGTGCAATACGGATTTGATTGGGTAGTTCAGAGTGAATTGTAAGCTGTAGAGCACGTACGCGTTTAGTTGTTTCCTTCCGGCTCAGTGCGTCGGCTACTACGTTAGCTTTCCCAGGGTGATACTTGATTGCACAGTCATAATCGCCTATTAGCTCGACCCATCTGCGTTGTCTCATGTTTAGTTCCTTTTGGTCGAAAATGTGCTGTAGGCTCTTATGATCAGTGAATATCGTGCACTTAGTGCCGTACAGATAGCGTCGCCAAATCTTCAATGCGAACACTACGGCTCCCAATTCCAAGTCATGAGTCGTGTATTTCTTTTCGTGCACTTTCAATTGTCGTGACGCATAAGCTATAACCTTCTCGCGTTGCATCAATACACAACCGAGTCCTTGTTTTGATGCGTCGCAATAAACTACAAAGTCTTCGCACCCGTCCGGTAGCGATAGAATAGGTGCACTGCACAATTTCTGCTTCAACAAGTCGAAAGCAGCTTCTTGTTTCTCTCCCCATTCAAACTTCTTATCTTTGTGCGTAAGGGAAGTCAATGATTGTGCGATCTTTGAGAACCCTTCGATAAATCGCCTGTAGTACCCGGCCAATCCCAGAAACTGTCGCACCTCAGTCGGAGTCTTAGGTGCAGTCCAGTTCTTGATTGCCTCGATCTTGGCTGGGTCTACGTGTATTCCTTTTATGTTTACCACGTGTCCAAGAAACTGAACTTCGCGAATCCAAAAATCGCATTTGGAAAACTTCGCGTATAGTTGTTCCCCTTTTAGTAGTTCCAAGACACGCTTTAAGTGGTCGGCATGTTCTTCTTGGGTCTTGGAGTTTATCAGGATATCATCTATGAACACGATTACGAATTTATCCAGATACGGCTTACACACCCAATTCATGAGGTCCATGAATATTTCCGGTGCGTTAGTCAACCCAAAAGGCATGACTAGGAACTCGTAATGTCCGTACCGTGTTCTGAATGATGTCTTCGGTATGTCTTCCTCCTGTATTCTAAGTTGATGGTAACCAGATCTTAAATCGATCTTCGAATAGTAGCTAGATCCTTGTAGTTGGTCAAACAGGTCATCTATTCGAGGTAGAGGGTATCGATTCTTGATTGTTATCTTGTTTAGTTCCTGGTAGTCTATACACATACGGAATGAACCGTCTTTCTTTTTCACGAATAAGACCGGAGCTCCCCAAGGTGAGAAACTCGGTCGGATAAATCCTTTATCTAATAACTCCTGCAGTTGATTAGATAACTCTTGCATTTCAGTAGGAGCCAATCGGTATGGTGCCTTGGCTATTGGTGCAGCTCCTGGTGTTAAGTCTATCTGGAACTCCACTTGTCGTGCTGGTGGTAGTCCCGGCAGATCGTCAGGAAAAACTTCCGGATAATCGCGAACAACATCGATGTCCTCGATCTTCCGTTCTTTCTTTGGTTGTTCGGTGATAAGGGCTAGGATAGCCGTGTATCCTTTCTGCAGATATTTGTTAGCCTTAATGCAAGTCATGATGTTTAACGGTATCCCACGCCGTTCTCCTTGGATTGAGATCTGCTCTCCACTTGGCAACGTAACTCGTACAATCTTCTCCTTGCACACGGTCTCCGTGTGGTTTGCAGATAGCCAATCCATTCCAATCACCACGTCGAAGCTCCCGAGAGTTACCGGCATTAGGTCAATCACCAGTTGATGGTCTGCTAGTGTTAGAACACACCCTTTGATGATATGTTGTGTTTCGATAAGTTTGCCATCAGCTAATTCTACGGTATACTTATAATCTAGTGGTGTTGGTGTCATATCAAGCAATTTACTAAATTCACTAGAGATGAAACTCCTATCGGCACCGGTATCAAATAATATGCTAGCGTAGACATTATTTAAAAGGAACGTACCGGTGACGACGTTTGGATCATCTTTAGCTTCCCCGGATCCGATCACGAATGACCTCCCCCTTGCTGGGTTGCCGCCTGCGTTCTTGTTTTGCGGGCAATCTCTGCGCGTATGCCCCGGCTTCCCGCAAGTGAAGCATCCCTTCAATGTATTATCCTTGTTGGGGTTAGGGTTGGGGTTTGATCGGCATTCCTTGGCCAGGTGTCCGTTCCTGCCACAGTTGGTGCACCGAACTCTTCGGCATGGGCCGTGATGGTGGTATGAGCAGTTGTTGCATTGGGGGTTGTTGCCCCGATACCCCCCTTTGTCCTGATTGTTTGGTTGGGTGGCAGTGAAGACCTTGGCAGGTGTAGGTCGGTGTTGAGTTGGTTGTTGGGGTGAAAAGGTTCGGTTGTTGTTGGGTTCCCACTTCTTCTTGGGTTCTTGGGGTTTCAGATGTTCACCCCTCTTTGGCAGCTTTCCCTGTGCTACTATTTGATCAGTTAGTTTGTGGGCAAGTCGGATCAATGGTTGAATTGTGGTGTGATCGGAAGTAGTTACCATGCTCTGTATCTGCTCCGGCAATCCACTGATGAATTGCTCAATCTTTTTATACTCCGGCGTCACCATTGCCGGGCAGAGCTTGCACAGTTCATGAAACCGAGTGCAGTACTTCTCGATTTCTGACCCTACCATCTTGTGTACCCAGAATTCTTCTTCCAGCTTCTGGATTTCGTCACGAGGACAGTACTCCTCATGAAGCATCCTTGTGAAGTTCTCCCAAGGAATAGAGTTGGCGGTCTCCAGTCCGAGAGTTTGTACATGGGTGTTCCACCATGTGAGGGCTGGTCTCTCCAGTGTTCCTGTAGCATATTTTACTCGGTTATCCTCCGAGCATTCAGACATGGAGAATACCGACTCCAATTTCTCAATCCAGCGAAGCAGTCCCACTGCTCCCTCGGTACCCTGGAACTTGTGAGGGTGGCAGCTCAGAAAGGCTTTAAACGAGCATCCCTTTGCTGCTCTCCCTTGGGATCCTGTGCATCGGAGTTCAGTGTAACGTGTTAGTGTCGGTGTTGCCTATGCTAAGTTAGTCAGGTTAGGTAGATGTTAGTACCGTTGTTAGTACCGCTAGTCTCGCTAGCGTGTCGGTTTGCTTCGTATTCTGCAAGCACCTTGTTGAACTTGCGTTCAACCATCATGTCGATTCTGGCCTTCTCGGCCTTACGTTTGAGTCTGAGGGCATTGGTTCCTCTTCCGGACATGTTTCTATATGGACGGGTTAGAGTGTTAGTCAACATATGTCAAAGTGTAAGTCAATGGTTAGAATAGTTGTCATGTCAGATGTCAAGTTAGATATCATATCAGAGATTGTGTTAGCAATAGTCATAACTATACAACAGATAATAATACAGCATAATTTTCATAAATACCAAATTTTGAAGTACAATAATTTTAAAGGAAAGTACAATGCAAGTTCTCCGAGCACATCCCGCTCGTTTAGGCCAAAATAAAAGTAAAACAATACAAAGTAAGAAAATACGCTAATCTGAGTCCATGGAGACATGGGAGATGTCACTAGCTGTGTCCCCATTATCATCATCCTCCTCCGGATCCTCATTGGGATCTTCGTCAAAATCCCCCTCTTCGAGGTCTTCGGCCTCGAACTGTGGTCCGTCGTCCTCAGCTGGCGGTTCCTCAATAAACTGTGCCGCCCATGCGTTGAGCATGGCGTCGCTGGCCTGTACCATCGCCTGAGTCTCGGTTATGTTCGTCCGGTTCTCAGTGATGCGCCCGTCATGCTCCTGCATGACATCGACTATCTGGCCATGCTGCGACATAAGCTGGGACACCTGGAGACGTAAGGTCTCCACCTGCTCCTCCAAGCGATCGTTCTGCTCCTCCAACCGGTCGTTTCGCCTTTCCAGGCGATCGTTCTTCTCGCGAAGAACACGAACCTCGTCAGACAGTTCAGCATTCCTCCGAAGCTCTCAACGTGTAACGGCAACGTGAGCTGCGAACGCTCTCTCCATCGGCATCCCAAGTGCCGGTAGTCGCGGACCTTCAGAAGTATTGCCCTTGTATCGTGGCGTAGGCACCCGCTCTCCCACTACCCAATCTCGTAGGAGGTTAGGCAACCATCCCCAGTATCTCTCCCGTGCCAGCATCTGGGCTCGCCTCTCCATCTCAGCGTCTACCTGGGCCACTATGCTATCAATCCTGCGTCGACTCTCTTCGGTCAAATCGTCGAACCCGACATGTCGTGTCATGTCATCTTACCGAAACTCGACTGTTTCCATTTGCCTCCGCGGGTCATCGCTGAACCCGACATCAACATCGATATTACACTCGTTATGACGTCCAGTCAACGTTGTTGCCGAGTGGGGCTAGTCAAACCCAGTAGTACTACGTAATAACGACTCGTTCGTGACAACTAACGGTAAGGATAAGTGAGGGCTTTATGCGATAAAAGTTACACTCAAAAAGAAACGGTTTCACAACATACCAGTCATATATCTAAAACAGTTGCATTGTATTCTCACCCCAAAGTTGAGTAAAAACAGTTAGAGAGTAAAAGTGGGGCCGTAAACTCACCTGAGTTTGTGAAATGCGTTTGCTCAACAGAGTTAGCGTAGCTGGCCGGCTAGTAGTCACCTATATCATATAGGTACTATGAGTTTGTGTTCACAAATGCGGGTCTCACAGGACCGTGTTTAGCGTTCAACAACTCCAAGTTGTTGGAGGGTCGAGTTGACCGTGTTTGACTGTGTTGACCGTGTTTAACCTAACGACCCGTTGGTGACGGTTTTGATCAAGTGTTCGTGTATCGTGCGGTTTAGTGTCGTGCGAAGTGTACGGATATCAAAAATCATTCCTATGAGGAAACTTACTATTTATGGTAAGTTTCTATTTTAGGAAAGTTTCCTTATTTAGCAAGTAATGCATAAATCATATTCCGATTATTCTAACATGCGTATTTATCCTAAATGAGCATGTTATCACATAGCACATCGTTACACGTAGCCGGTTTAGCATAGTTCGCGCGTAAAAGTTTCCATAATTAGAAAGTGTGCACAAGCAAGTATATTTCACCAAATTTGACAATCAACATCATCTAGTATCATTATCTTCGTCCTAAATAGTCATCTAATCATACCCGTTATGACTAGCATGTTCTTATTCACGATTTGGCAAAATAAAGTTACTATATTTAGTAACTCGTGAGAAATACACAAAATCCAATCTTTCAACAAATCAAGCCTATCAATATCATCATATTATCATCCAATAATCATGTTTGACTCAAGACATTATCATATCCGTCATCCATATGTAATCTTGTGATAAAAAGTTACTATTTATAGTAACATTCATAGAAATCATGATTTTGACAATACTAAATATTCCTATGCATCAAACAATCATCATTTAACTTCTAAACATCATTTTTAAGCATAACACATAGATCTAAACATACAAATGTGGTTATTTCATCAAAGATGCACATCTTGTAACATCAAAGTTACCATATTTAGAAATAACCACCAAATGACCATATTTGACATCATTAATCATTCTAAATCACGTAGAACATCATCAATATCATGTCTAGTAACATTTCCATATCAAATATCATGTTAATCATGCTAGATCATACATGCATGTTGTTAAAAGTGCATATTTCATAACCAAATCCACAAATCAACATCATATTCAATCAAAATCATCATGGATGATTATAGAATCATCAAATCAGTAAATAGATCAACAAATAACAGATCTAAACATCAATATTTCGTGGCAATGGTGTGTGGTGGTGATGCATGTAGCCTAAAGGGCTTGCATGTGTGATTCTAAGTGCTAGAAACACAAATAGTGCAAGAAGGCTACCTCACAAGGCTATAGAATGTCTAGAAAGGACTTGAGCAGATCTGTAGAAGCCTCAAACGTTGCTGGAATGATGCTAATCACGAGCAATAGGTAGATATGGTGTTCTTGAGCTCCAAACCTTCAATGCTCCTCAAGAATGTCTTCGAAATGGCTTCTCAATGGTCTTAGGTGGCTCCAATGGTGTTTACAGAGTGATAGAGGTCGGAGAAGACGAGTTTCAGTCGAGAGAAGTGAAGTAGGGCGGCAGAAATGATTAACATTGGGTTTATAAAGATTATTTGCGTGTTGGAGTTGTCGCGTACCGCGGAGACTGTCCAAAAAGCAACCCCGCGTACCGCGGCGACTAAATTAATCATTCTGTTCCCGAAACACGCCGCGTACCGTGGTGGTGGAGGTTGATCGGTCATCGCGTACCGCGACTCTTTTCGGAGAATTCAAATTCTCCCGCCCAGGCTTCGCGTATCGCGATGGCCCATTTAGGTGCCCATCGCGTACCGCGATGGGTCTCGGTTGAGCCCAATAAGCCCAACTTCATGGTTTTGAGCCGAATTTCTCGTATTTCTCGAATACGATTATCGTTTCTCGACACATAAGTGTTGTTCTACTAACTTAGGTTCTCCGGAACCTAATTGTGCAGTTTAAGTATACTGTGGTTTGATCCATTCACCAACGTTCGTTATTCAAGACACGTGCGAGTTTCGTGCGATAATTCCTCGAATTATCGGTGTGTTTGGTCCGTTGTGCCACGTGTCACCCTAAATGTAATTATTCTAGTGCCACGTATGAAATAATAATACACATTATTATTAAAATAAAATGAATGCTGACCTGGAATTTGCGAGGTGTCACATATGGAGCTATGAATTTCTGGAAAAATAGGCTTTTCTCGACATTTGGCCGACCACATCTTTAACCGGTTTCAACTTTCAACCCACGACCTAATCGACCTAGCCTTCATTCGAACACCATGAAGGTTAAAACAAACCAGCATGAGGGTGGAAGTGACCTGGAGAAACTGGTTTCGATGGAGATGTGAATGCGTGGTTACAGGTTCGCAAGGGTGTTGGGCATGGTGGACGGCCGAACCTGCAACTCTCAAACATAATGGCCGCGAACCTTTCTGCCCTGAACCAGAAGCCACGAACCCTCTCCAAACGAACCTGCTGGCTTGGCGAACCATACCAGCCGAACCTTTGAAAGAAACATGGCCGACGAACCTGGTTGGACGAACCTTCCCCTAAGGTTCGCCGAACGTAAAGCCACAAGTAGCCAACCTCCACAAGACCGAACCTGTCATCATCAACGAATCTTAGAACCGAGACATATCTAGCCGAACCTAGGGTTGCTGTTGGTAGGTTCGCTGGAGTGGAGCCTGTGACAATTGCAGTTGAGAATTACGTCATTAATGGCATGAGCACATGTGGTCGTTCTAGAAATCCACGCTGATTTAATGATCGTAATTACTACAGGTTGATAGTACACGAGAAAAATGATGAATGTGAGCGAAAAACGTGTACAAAACGGAGTTACGGATTGTCCGGAATCGAAAAACGAAGAAAAATTTCTAAGTATTCAACTTTTGGACTCATCGCGGTACGCTAAGGATTGGTTGAGAGTTCTCGGCGGTACGCGATAGTCGAAAACTATCTGATTTCTCCGGATTTCTTCGCGGTACGCGAAGCCCTTTTTGGCTTCTCGTCGCGGTACGCGACGGGTGATGCGGTGAAAAAACTTGATCTTTTTCATCAGATTTCATGCAGAATTATTCTTCATCTTCATTCTCGAACTTAAACGTTTCACAGACGAAGAACCAGCCTATGTAACCATAAAATCTCCATTTTAAAGCCTTTTGATCGTGTGGATCGCACCCAGGAACGTTTCTGCAAGCCCAGATCGTTGTTCTACGGTTAAAACTCCGTCTGATTAGGTAATGATTCGTTTTAACCTTCTAGTTTGATAATGGTTTATTAGATCTTGATTTTGAACGTAATGATATAGTTAGTGTTGTTGATTATTGCCTAGATGATGGCTAGGATTGATTATAAACGAAGAACACGATGTTTTAACGGGTAAATCCTTGTTTTGATCCGTTGTAATGCCCGGTTTGCATGAAATCATACCCATGATTATAATGGTTTAAACCATTTGATTATGACAATGTAGGTGATTAGTTTGATTAATCTTTGAAATGCAAGGTTAAATCCAAGTGTTTCAAACTAATCACAATCATTAACATACTCATTGGAACGATTATCTGATGTTTATGATAACAGTCATATTAGTATGTTAAACATGGTTGTTAAACCTATTATAATGCTACATTGTGATATTTCATGATATTTAGGTAAACAATAACTAGGATTGATCATTCCTAAGCCATTAATCTGTCTAGAAACTGTTATAGAATTATAATCAACAACATTAACTATTTGGTTAATCCGAGACTATTCTGATTAATTAAGAGTGTCATCAACCTTGTATTAGGAATCTAATTCAATGTAGGTTCCTACATTATCATACATTGTATGATATAACACTAAATTAATCAGTTAAATGTTTAATATTGGTTTGATGACTTGCAAAGCAATGTCTTTGACATTGTACGTTCAGAAAGATCTAATCAGTAAGTTAGAACATAAATAATTTATTAAACATAAATAAATGCAGAATCACTCTATTACTATCAGTCTTGTGAGAATATGCTATTACTAAACGATCAGGTGAGTTTCGTACAACCCCTTTTCATTTTAGTGTTTTACAAATATCGGGGAATTTCTGTAAATCGATTTCTGAACATATGATATGTATCACTGCTATCTTTGTGATTGCATGTGACTTTTGTGTGATTTCGTGGGATTTTGCCGTTAGTATCTCTATCACAGTATCAAAAGCCCTCATTCTTTAAAACTGTATCTAGTGAACCCATGTGGGGCCGAACAGGAAGCATTGATAGTACTATTGGCTGACAACCCATTTGCTGGGAGGATTGCATCTCCCCTGGTGTGAATGTTTGTTACCTGTTATCGAAACACTTTCTTAATGTTAGTGATAGACATTAAGATAATGAGGCATTAAGATATTTACCGACGGGTAGTATCTTCGTAAAACGTAAAACTGTCCGAAAGGAACTAGATATGGGTCCCATGGTTATCTGAACTATATATCTTGAAATTTTGCATATCATATTGTTTAATTAATAAACTTTACGAACTCAATAGTTGTGTGCTGACGTTTTAAACTTAAAACTTTTGCAGGTAGACAGTGATTCCGGTGAGACTGCACATCACAAACTTGTAAATGAATAAGTTAATTTTTGTAATGAAAATTGTAATAACGAACCATGTAATGTAATTATCCTAAGTTAATCTGTGTGCTTGTGATATCGGATCAAGTAAGTCACCCCTCATCTCCGAGACATCACCACTATGCTTCCGCGACCGTTTCAGTGACATCATCAACAGGTGACGAGAGGTGGGGGTGTGACAGAGCCACCCTTGAATCCTCGGCCATGCACAGCCTAAGCGACCCACACACACACCCATACGGGCCAAATGCCTCTTTTGGCCCTATCATCCAGCCATGATGTTTGTCCTTCGGCCCAACACCCAGCTTTGATCCATGGAAGTCTTTCGGCCCAATAGAAATTGATTAGGCCCACACATTAGGCTCATAACATAGGTCCGGCTTATGACGAATTATTCGGCCCAAAGCCCACCAATTCGGCCCAGATACATGTTATATGAACCATATGATAATGGAAAATCAACATTTGTCTTAAACAAAGATTAGAGAACAATATTGCATGGGAATTATGGTTTAGATAATACAAAGGTGGTGACAAGTGTTAGATAAATTGATAAAATAGAAAACTATCATTTCATGTATAAATTAATTATATATAAAAGAGATTAGATTTTTAGGCAATTATCATTCAAGTCTTTTAAAGGAGGTTAAGGATTTCAAATTCTTAACTTGGAGAGACTAAGTTGACCCTTAGAACTATCTTGGAGGTCAACTCACTTAATTCATGTTGGTTAAGACAAGTGAAACATGAAATCTATAACATTACGTGCTAAACTTAGCTTAAATGGGGTTAAGTGTTAGCCTAAGCTATAACAAGTAAACCAGGGCCGAATAATGAAGACCAAGACCGTGACTCGCGAGTGTTAGCCAACTTTAGAGCTAACACATACACACACACGAATCACTACAATTCATACGTATAAGTTACATACAACGTGAAATCAATACAAGGTCATGAAAACAAACTCCAGTACAACAAAAAGCGCGTGCATTCTCGTTTATACTTAGTCAACCACTTCAACAACAAGGTGAGTTCATACGCCCCTTTTCTAATCTTAACTGATTTTAAACTCTAGGGGCTGAGAAACATGCTTACTTTTATTTATTTAAAAGTTTCAGTTTAACATATCGCTTATACTTTGATTAGATAATATTGCTTGACTTATTATCATATATCATTGTATGCATGCTTGTATGAGGGATAACTCAGATGAATATGATAATATAACTTCATAACTCATCAACATAATAGAATAACATGGTTGTAAGATTATATCTTACAACACTTAGTTATTCTTACAAGAACAAATATTGAGATAATCACAGGTAAACATGATGACAACAAAAACGAAACACATGAATGATATGAAGATAATATATCTTCATAATATCATTCAACACCAGAGTTAACTAAGTGTAATAAGACAAGTGCTTATAACACTTAGCTTACAACTCAGCACATATTACAAGATAACATGAAACAAGTATCATCCACCACCTGAGTCGACTAAGTGTAGTAAGACTAGTTCTTACCACATCTTATTGACAACAGGGTGACTATATGGAACAACAAGGAATGATAATCATGATAATGTAACTGCATGATAACAACATCATTCACACAACAATTAAGATAACTTAATAAGACAAGATCTTATTTAACCTTGTTAACAACAACGAGAACATACAACATGGAGAACAAACAACAACATTGGTGAACACAATACAATTGATTACTATTGAACTATTTGCATTATATCATTTCAATCATGTGCCATGTATTCAAGATGATCATTGTAAGTCCCTTTCATAAATCGCTGACAAGTTAGTTTGACGTGACTAAACCGACGATAGCATAGTGGTACCATAGGTTTGACAAACCTCTAGCTTGTAGGGCTAGTACGTTGATCGTAATCAATCATTGGCCGGTAACGTATGACCGGTAACAGGGCTACTCAAGTCAGGGTCTGGAAAGTGACACATGGTGATATTAATCTGCAGTTATAATTGTAATTAATCCATCGCTTCTTGTTGACTAGTAGACTGAAGAATTTATTTTCTCTCATGTCATAATACTAGTAACAGTTTGATGAGGTCTATGGTAATACAAAGTGGTAGAGGTAAATCGGATGCATTGTAATCTGATTACGTGAGGATTGCAATGGATTCCTTTTAGGCTCTATGCACTTCAAGTTGAGAACAAAATATCAAATGGTTAACTAACACTCTTATATTATTAGAAGTGATTAACAGTTAACCCCACAAGTAATAGAATAAAACAAGGATCAGATTAAATTAATCTTATATCCTTAATACACAAAGGGTTTATCAATACTTCGGTTTGATAACTAAACCCCTATTATTATATTATTCTACATATGATACAACAGGTTATTAACAAACGGGATGAACAGGTGAAATGGAAATGGATATCTATAGTTGTATTGCAAGTAGTGTGGAGTTCTTTTAGTTATGTGGTGGGATGTTGGCTGGGGCTTGTTCCCCTACATATGCCCTATATATAAGCATAACTATTAGGATGAAATATTACTTGTAAATATAACTATGGAGAGGCCATTGTGTGAACAGGTGAATCAAACATACTACAAGCAACATGTGTGCTAATGTGATTGTGTATGAGAATAATACAAGGTTTTCAATTATCAAACTTATGAACTCACCAACCTAGTGTTGACTTTGTTTAAATGCATATTTTCTCAGGTGATGAACAGGTTTAGTCATCAGATATCAAGAACATAGGTAGTGGACTTTTAGAAGACCTAGCTACATTTTGTATGATCATACTTTTGGAATGACAAAATAGTGAATCATTTGTATATCTTGTACAGATACAAGATATAAACTTATTGATTCTTTTGATTAGATTTACTTAGTTAAATTATGAAGAAACAATGTAATTTAACTTTGTAATTCTATTTCATTGTCATGTTAGCATTTCTCATGTATTTATCATGTGCTATGTAAACAATCTGATCATTTCGATTATCAAACGATATCGCGCCTCGAGAACCTTCCCCCTGGCGGGAAAGTCGATCCAGCCCGCCGGCTCGGGGTGTGAGAGTATACTTGTCATTCACAATCACATTGTCACACAAGTCTTATTGATAATTGTTTCATCAGTCTAACACAATGTCCTCTCCATAGTTACACTTACAAGTAGTATATCATCCATATCAAGCATGCTTATATATAGGGCATACGTAGGGGAACAAGCCCTAGCCGTCATCCCAGCACATACTTGACTGGATTCAACACCACTTATAAGTACAACTATGGATACCCATTTCATCTCACATGTGTTCAGCCCATCTGATGTTCAACCCATAATATGTGTTCATCACCCATAATGTTATATATATAGGGAATTAGGTTATCGTAACCTAGGCATAAAGGGTTAACTGTAATTTACTTCTAATTAAAGGAGTAACAGTTAACTTGTCATAATTGTTCTTAGCCTAAATGTATAGAGCATAAATTGAACCCATTGTTATCCTCACGTAATCAGATTACAATGTCTCCAATTTACCCGTATCCCATTTGTGTTCCCATAGAATATGTTCCTTCAACGAAACTATCACTAGTAATATGACATGAGAGAAAGTCAATTTCTCAGTCTACCAGATAATAAAAACGAAGGATTTAATTACAATCAGTTTCTGTAGATTAATATCACCATGTGTTGTTTACCAAACCTGACTGATGCAGCCCTGTTACCGGTCATACGTTACCGGCCAATGATAACAAAATACGATCAACGTACCGACCTCACTCGCCGGCGGTTTGTCAAACCTATGGTACCACTACGCTATCGTCAGTTTAGTCTCACTAAATTAACTAGTAAATGATTTACTTGTAGGGACTTACGACTGGACATGAAAATCATGAACACATGATTATTGTGATATAATACAAACAGGATTAATAGTAATTAGTTGATGTTCTATGTTCTCCAATTGTCATTAT
Organism: Mikania micrantha; assembly: GCA_009363875.1. Taxonomy (NCBI): domain Eukaryota; kingdom Viridiplantae; phylum Streptophyta; class Magnoliopsida; order Asterales; family Asteraceae; genus Mikania; species Mikania micrantha. The sequence goes on along the minus strand of SZYD01000764.1, from coordinate 21,713 downwards.
CTCAGTGTTTTTAACAAAGTGTTATAAGAACTTGTCTTATTACACAGTGTTAGTAATTGTGGTGAATGATATCATCATGAAATTTTATTATCATAAGTATCATTCTTGTTACCTCTTGTACATGTCTTAATGTTGCATCAATGTCACCTCAATGTTAATAACAAAGTGTTATAAGATCAAATCTTAAATACACTTATGTTATTTCAGTGATTGGATGATATCAGGAAATTATGTTATCGTGACATCATCCTTGATATGTTCTAATGGTGTAATCAAAATGAAATGAACACAATGCTATGATCTCTAGTCTTTAACATTGTCTTATAAGATCTTGTCTTATTACACAATGTTAGCATATGTAGGGGATGACATCTTGAAACCATGTTATCATGATGTCATCCTTGATATCCCAATTGTTTGTCTCATGTGTTATCTCGATGTTATGTATTCTCAATGATTTTAACAACGTGTAATAAGAGCTCGCCTTATTACAAAGTGTTAATAATTGTGGTGAATGATGTCATCATGAGCATCACTCTTGTTGTCTCAGTGTTATAAACCCGTTGTTATGAGATCTAGCCTTGATGCATTGTGTCATTCATTTTGATGGGATGATATCATGAAATTTTGTTATCATGATATCACACCTGTTATGTTTTACATGTTATTTCACACACAATCACACAGAATGATAATGATATGATAAAATATGATAATAAAGATAAACTCATTCATATGATAATTGAAATAATATACTAAAGCTTTTAAATAAATAAAAGGGTTAGCATGTTTCTCAGCCCCGTACTTAAAATCAAAAGATTAGAAAAGGGGCATATGAACTCACCTGGTATTGAAGTGGTTGACTATGATTCAAGATATGCACGCGCTCGTTGTTGTTGGGATGATGTTGGATTCAACCAGTGTTTGATTTGTTTGTGTTCACATTACTAGCATTAGTATGTGTTTAAGAGTTTTGATGAGAATTGTGCGTATCGACTAAGTGTCCTAAAGATCACTCTAGTGAGTTACTAGGTTTGTAACTAATTAGTTTTATGATGTTATCTCTAATAAACCTTAACCCAACATAAATGAAGGCTAACTTAGAAGCTCAAGGTTAGGTTTAAAGAAGTTTCCTCTAATAGGTATCGTACAAGAACCAAAAGAAGGAACTCATGAATTAACCTAAGGATCCCTCAGAAGGTGTTGCACAAGAACCAAAAGTGGGAAACCTGTTGTCTGGGATTAGGATCCCCCAGAAGGTGTTGCACAGGAACCAAAAGTGGGAAACCTGTTGAACTAAGCTGAGGATCCCCTGTTAGGTCTTCAAAGAAGAACCAAAAGTGGGAACCTATCGAACTAAGCTGAGGATCCCCCGTTAGGTCTTCAAAGAAGAACCAAAAGTGGGAAACCTGTTGAACTAAGCTGAGGATCCCCCGTTAGGTCTTCAAAGAAGAACCAAAAGTGGGAACCTGTCGAACTAAGCAGAGGATCCCCCGCTAGGTTTTCAACGAAGAACCAAAAGTGGGAACCTGTTGGACTAAGCTGAGGATCCCCCGTTAGGTCTTCAAAGAAGAACCAAAAGTGGGAACTAGTTGAACTAAGCTGTGGATCCCCCGTTAGGTCTTCAAAGAAGAACCAAAAGTGGGAACCCGTTACTTATCCTTCGGATCCCCCTTGAGGTTATTAAGGAGAACCAAAGGCGAGAACCCGTGAATTATCCTTCCAAACAACGAACTAACATGTTTATGATGTTCCTAACCCATTCTTGTGCAGAATCTAAGTGTTTTGAAAGGATAAAAACAGGTTACAAGTTCATACCTCAAAGATGATGAAAACCCACTTCCAACTGCAACTTCTCTCTATATTTCTGTCCAAATGAGTTCGTTTTGGGTTATATCCTTTGTACTTCAAGGTTCCTCTCGTCGAGACGATCGTTTTGATATATTATATGCGCGATTTAGTGAAGAATCAAGGAAGTTATGGCTGATTTTGTATAAGTTTTGTAGAGAGAGAGGTTAGACGAATTTTAAGAGAGAGAGAAATATTTTCTGCAAAAATGAAAGAGAAGAAGAAGAAGATGGGGGTTTTATACCCCGGGTGTTTACCCGCGTGTTCGGTTTTGATCGGTTGCGTTAAATGGTGTTATTTCGTTACGTAACGTTAATTACGTGTAGTTTTGGTAAAATAGTTTTATAAAATTCTTTTTAGGTTGTAATTCCTAATTAATGTTATTTTTATTTTATATTTTATTATTTAAACGTTCGTAATCGTTTATTTTTCCGTTTCGTCAGAAAACATAACTTACGCGCGTTTTCGTACAGAGCGCTAACTATACGAATACGATCGTACGTTTCACTTTCTGATTTAGTTTTCTACTTTACAGTTGTCGTTCAGAACGTTAAACTCACAGATATGTTTGTGTGAATCATCACTCACGCAAACACTCTGTCAGTTCATCGTTCGTAAACGATACTGAACTGTTGTTTGAATTTTACCTTCTCACATACGGACTCAACTACTCCTAACTGTTTTCACATTGTTATGCAAACATTCACATTGTTTTCTCACTGATTTGTCGGCCATCTGATTCCTGTTATATGTGGATATCAGATCGCAACTAACGTGTTTTTGTCATTTGTTTTCACACTGTTAATTCGCATTGTATTGTTGTATATTTATATTTCAATTCTCATCGAAATATATACAACTATTAATTGTTTCCACTGAATAGTTATCACGTATTGTTTATCACATAACATTCACACCTAGTTTTAGGTGTAAGTCCACGTACCGTACGGATTTACCGTACGGTCCGGTACTAGTTGTCACATTTTTTGGTTATTACAAAAATAAATTTATTATTAGTTACCTGATACTTACGACGGGTTTTAAGACAATTTTTCTCAACGTGTAATTTAGCTAAACTAACGTGTATACCCAACACCTAATAGGTTTTTGATGTAACAACCGAAAAATTGTATAACCGTTTGAGTTTGTATTGTCTGGAATCCAAAAAGAAAGAAAATTAGGTTAATATTAAGCTCGGTATCCTTCACGGTACGCCAAGAGGATTTTGGAAACTCTTGGCGATACACGATGAACCCAAAATATCTAATATTCTTCGGATTTCTTCGCGGTATGCCAAGCCTCTTTTAGGCCCTCTTGGCGGTACTCGACGAAGGGATACCGACAATAAGTTGATAGAACCATCAGAATTTCATGGCAGAAGTTATTTTTATTCTTCGTTCGAACTACCAGCTCTTAACCGCGATCTAATCGAATTTTCACCATCAAAACTCTATTGAAAAGTTGTAGAATCGTCAGGTTTGGGCTAGGAATCATCCCTACAACATCGGATCATCAGTTTTCGACCGAAAATACGTCTGAACAGGTATTGATTTGATTTCTCCTGCTAGTTGCTAATATATGGATTAGATCTAATATTGGGAAGTTATTTAGTGGTTATTAATGTTGATTAAGAACACTAAACGAGAACGAACATGTGGGTTTGTTGACATGATCACTATCCTCTTAATATGTATGAAATTAGTTAAGAGAAAACGCATGTGAATGGGTATGAGGGTTAATGTGAATTACCAAGAACGCTGGTATGATTGAAAGAAAGTAAATGGGTATTATGCGAATGAGAGTAAGGTGAAGTATGAATGTAAAGCATGGGTGTGAGTGGTTAGAATAAGTCGTGCACGTAAGGACATAGTTTAATTTAACCACTAGCCCCTGTTAGTCTACATAGGAATGCTTGAACTATATATTAAAGTGATAATGTGATACATGTTGTTAACAATTCCAAAAGCCGAGGCTAGTTTGGAATTTATTGTGAATCAAGCTTTGCATTAAGGTGAGTTTTTCGTAGCCCTATTTTAAATTTTTTATCATTTTGGGCTGTTATGTATGTTATGAAATTATTTTGTGAAAACGATTTTTAACCCGACTGTGGTCAGGTAAAGAATGTTTTAAGTCTCAACTGCGGTTGAGAAATAAATGATTTTGAAAGTCTCGGCCGAAGTCGAGTAGAAAATGTGCTTTTGAAGTCCCGGCTGCGGTTGAGCAAAAGTTGAGCATTGCGGTGCGAAGAACTGTTTATGCTTATGATGGTTTAAATGATTTAAACCGTGTTATGTGTGAATGGATGATGTTATGGATACGAATGACATATGTTGATTGATGTTATGTGAATGGTTAATATTGAGAGTCTTGTACCGGTATAAGCCTGTCAACTTCAGTTTGGCAGTTAAAGAGTCTTGTGGTTACACAAGCCTGTCGACTGTGTGTCACCAGCTGAGGAAGTCTTATGCATGCAAGAGCCTATCAACTTCGGATTGGCAGTTGAGGTGTCTTGTATTTATACAAGCCTGTCAACTTCGGGTCGTCAGTTGAGGTGTCTTGTACTGCACAAGCCTGTTGACTTCGGGTCAGCAGTTGAGAGTGCAGTTTTCTTCACAGTATGATTGATGTTATGATGATATTTATGTTATGTATTTAAAGTATGTTATGTGATGATACGAATGAATAAAGGTTTTTCAAAAAAAAATTAACTTAGAACTCACTGGCATAAAGCTGACTTGTTTTACATGCATATCACGTTGAATAGTTTGAGAAAGGAAAGCAGGATGGCTCGTGGCATACGTTGACGACTACTCTGGTATAGACTGGCTATATTATAGAACTATTAGAGATGTGGGTATATATACATTATTTTATGTCGTTACCTTAATTTCTGCTGCTATAATAATGTAATTATGGTTTAAAAACTATGTGTTTGATGCTTTGCCAACCGAGGGGACTCCTAAGGCTCGGGGCCTCTCATTGGTCCAGGCATGGGACAAGCTTTTTTAATCGGGTATGAAGTTGGGATTACTCAAACCCGACCCATTGCCATCACTAATGGTAAGGTGCATTTTTGCCTTCAAGGTTTCAGTAGTGTGGTGGTTAGTTGCGGTATTGTAACATCTATGTACAAACGTTTAAAAATTGAGGTTTTAAAAAGTTTTTAAAGTGTTTTTCAGACATTTAAAAACTTTTCTTTTTCTTAAATTTTTTTATAAAAGTTTATTTTTTAAAAAGATTGGTGTTACAAAATTATGTATTTTAAAAAAGTTTATCTTTCTAAGAATTCATAAATTATTTGATTTTTAAAAAAAGTATGTTTATATTAAGTTGTTTTTAAGTATATAAGATTATAAGAATCTTTTTGTATTAAAAAATTATAAACAATCTAATGAATATCTAATAATATTAGCTAATATGAGAAATGAATTAACTAAAACAGAGGCAAAAAAAAAATTAACTTGATAATGCTCTATAAAATTGAAAATGTCTAATTTTATTTTTGTTTATTAGTATAAAAATTTATGAAAGATATTATAGTTTCAAAAAATCAATGTTTTAGTAAATTTCTCTTAACAAAGTCTATTTTCAAGTTACAATCAAAAATTGTTTTTTTCGTTTTTTTTCAAAGCAACTCTCCAATATATAAAATCATTTTTTAATCGCATTTATTTATCTATTATAATTAATAATTTTGAAAATTGAAATTTTCAATTCTTATTTGCATTGTTTAAAGTGTGTAAAGATTTATAAAATGTATTTTCTTTTTTTTTTTTTAAATATTATAAATTTACATCATTTGTATATATTTTTTATAATACCTTTATAATGCTTATTTTTTCTACAACTCTGTGTAATCCAGATGTTAATAAGCAAGTATATTAATATTTACTATTCATACCCAAGATGATTTAACTTTGTAACTTTACTCCTACAGTCCTACATGCAACCAAACGCACTCTAGTTTAACATCATTTGTCCCAAGAAAAATAAATAAATAACATAAAATAAAAATAAACTGATTAAAAACCACCTTCTGCCATTGACCTAAACGAAACCAGCTTGACCAAAATGTAAGAAGTGCCCAAAAATATAAGGTTACCATGGGACATTGGGGGCAAAAACGTAATTACCATAATATGAAGGAGAATATACATTTTAGAGGACAGCTAAAGGAACTGCTCAAACCATTTACAGTTGCTGACATCATTCAGCAACCCATTCTTCAACCTTTTCACTTCTAGCAAAGCCTGCTTCAAGTCCATTTTATCAAGTGGCAATTCAGAAAAGTCCTTCAAAAACTGGCGTGCCCGAGGAGCGCCTATCGCCATATCATCTGGCTTTGATGGTTTCTTGCGTTTACAACCAGCCTGAAAAACATGATTATAATGTTCAATGAAAGCTGATGATGATGCTCGTTAACGGGTCAGCATATGTATGTTTGTGTGATTCAGAACTGATAACTTAAGTCCGGATCAGAAAACATGAGTCAGGCCAAGCTGCCAAAAGCATTTTTAACAACTATTTTAAACTTTATAAATAAATACAAGTAAAATATGATTACAAACACTTTATTAATATTAGTATAATACCTGAAAAACATTTCTAATAAAGCAATTTCGGAGGTTAAATGCCCTTGAGTACGCAACAAATGACTTTCTACCAATTCAACTGTGTTATTTTAGTTAAAGTTTTTAGCTTGACACATATTTGACCCATTAAAAGACAAGACATAACAAAACAACCTTAATTATATGTAAACGGGTCAAAATTGCCACATTTAACATATGATATTCTCACATGAACTCCAGGTCGATACCAACAGTAACATGGTATCACATATGAAAAATCAAAATCATTTGTGAAAATTAAAATGCTTATTATAATACACACACACACATATAAGGTATACCACTTGTTCAGACTCATTTGAAACAATTGAAAGAGGTGAGAAATCCTCCAACTCTGCAGCTTTTTCTCTAGCAAGTGAAACAACACTTTCAGGAAAGTTGGCAAATTCTGCAACATGGATGCCAAAGCTCTGATCACAAGCTCCTGCTTCAACCTGAATAATTAACATCAAAACATATTTAAATATATGGAAATGTATATGTATGTGTATCATACATAGCTGTTGAAGGTGCAAGGAGCGCTAAAGGCGCAAAGGATGGGCCTTGTGCCTATGGGCAAAGCTCTTAAAAAGCGAAGGCTATATGCTTTCTTAAGCGAGACGCGTAGAATACAAATACCAATTTAAAGGATTTTAGACATATTTTAGGCTTGCTTGTGCTAATTTAGACTGTCTTGGTTGATTTCAAGCTTGTTTAGGGCTATTGTAACTGTTCAGACCTGTTCAGATGATTTTTGGCTAAAATTTGGTTGGAACTTCACTAAATTCCCGCCTAAACATTGAGAGCCTGAAAATGAGGCTTTTGAAGCAAGGCAACAAGGCTGCTCTGGGTTGCGCCTGAGAGTCTAGGCACACGCCTTGTGAGCTTATAACAACAAAGATGTGTATATGTATCTATGCATGTATGTACATGTGTGCATGTGTATCGCAACATTGTTATCAAACAACCTTGTAAAGCATAGTTAGCTTTCGGCTTGAGGAGTCGATGTGTGCACTGACATGATAATTTGCTATACCAGAAGGTTGACCAGAATTCTGATGAGCTAATGCAGTCAACTCATGAAAATGAGTAGCGAACAAAGTAGGCGCTTTGATTACTTCAACTAAGTGCTCACATATAGCCCAAGCTAAACCTGCTCCCCAAATAACAATCAACTTATAAATCAATGATGAAGTCAAAAGCTTAAAATGCAGTGTAATAAGCCTGAGTATTGTATAATGATTAAAAAACTAACCAAATCCATCATAAGTTGATGTTCCACGGCCCAACTCATCAATAATAATCAATGATTTATCAGAGGCACCTTTTAAAATTGATGCTGTCTCAAGCATTTCTTGCATAAAGGTTGAAACTCCACGTAACTAAGAATCACAAAAAAATAATAAAGATAGTGGTTTTCAACCAACAGAGAAGTAAAAATAAAACAAACAAGAGTACATTGACTACTTTGAGGGGGAAAAAAATGATTTAAAATTTACCTGGCAATCACCAGCGCCAACACGAGCAAAAATACAGTCACGAATAGAAATGGTAGCATTGTCACAAGGAACAAATGAACCCACTTGTGCCATAAGAATATTCACACCAACCTTAATAAATGAACAAAACAAATATCATAACAAAGTGACAAGTGAAAAAAATTATTAAATAAATGAGCTTAGTACCTGACGTATATATGTGGATTTTCCTCCCATGTTAGGCCCTGTGATAATTTGAAACCAACTCTTTCCCCTCACCTGGTAATTTGTGAAAAAAAAAAGAATAATGTATGTATGTAAATTAAGTGCCCTGTTTTCAATAGCCAAAAAAAAGGCATGAATTGCATAATATCTTACAAGCTTGCAGTCATTTGGTATAAAATTCACCCAATCTTGAGCTTCAACACATGGGTGTCTACTTCCTTCTAATATAATATCTCCTGTATCCTGTAAATAATCACCACAGGTAAATAAAATGTGTTGGTCATAATTGTTTTAAAACCAAGTTTGTGAAAGTTAAAGGGTTGTTTATGTAAATAGGTTAAAGTTATGTTTGTGTTTAAATATGTAATATGTGATTATTAGAAGGGTTAAGAATAATATATGTCAAATAGGATTAGATACCCATGTATGTATATGTCTGATATCATAATAAAAGATCGAAGATTTTCATACTGTATGTTTAACATTTCAGAATTCTCTTTCTTTTCATTCTTCAATTGTGTGTTCATTGTGATCTTAGGCAACAATTGGCGTCAGAGCCAAGGATTCCACTCAATTTGATTTTTCATTTTTCTTGGAGGCCGATCAAAGAGGGTGATTGAAATTCGATTTGTGTAACTTTGATCAAAGCAAAAGGCTGCGATTGGAGTTCGTTTGGGAAGCCGATCATCAAGAAGGTGATTGAAATTTGTTTTTCTTTTTCAATTCCGACACCACAGAGGGTGTTTGTTGACAAAGTCGGTCACAAATAAAGAGGGTTTGGGGCTGTGTTGCCCATTACTAACATCAATCGCATCAAGAGGGTGGATGGTTGTTGTTTGGTTATTCGTTAATCAGAAATCGAGAAGACCATAAGGGCAAGTCTCGGTTAGAAGCGGTCACGAATCTGAGAAATTTGTGGCTGTTTGTTAATAGTTAATAAGAAAAATATGTTTTTTTACTTGTTTGTTTGGCATGAGATTTAGAAAAACCAAAGAGTTTTGTGGGAATTTAATTCCATTCGCATAATCAAAGGATTTGTGAAGATTTGCTCTGTCGATCAAATTGAAATCAAACTGATTGATGTGTTGATCAAACATAACATAAAGAGCGTCTGATTTCCGTTCAAGTCAAGAATTTTTTAGAAAAGGGGGCTGTCGTGTTTTTGTTGCAGACCATAAACCAAGAAGGGTTGTTTTGGATAAAAAAACAAACAAACAAACAAACAAACAAACTATTCTATATTTCATTGCAAGAAGCCAAGAACAAAAAGAAAGATATTTGGTTTGAGAGCAATTGCCAATCAATAATTTTTTTTGGGGCTGTTTGTTGAATATATTTTGATTGTTTGTTCTTATTTGGCATAATCAAAAGAATTGTCTATTTTTGTTTGTTCGATTAAATTAAAAACCGAAGCCAAGTGTTCGGGTGTTTTGATTTCACTTACAACTTAGAAGAAGGATTGGAAGTTGTGGCTATTGTTTTTTGATTAAGGAACAAACAAAAAAAGGAAAAGAAGGGGCTGTAGTGTTGTACCCATTTTACTAATTTTTTGACTTTTGTTCCTGAGTAAAAATCAAATATAAAATAATAAAGTTTTGACTAATTTGAAGGCCAGGTAATTTTTTCTTTGTTAGTGTACAAAAGCAGTGAAGAAACAAAGACAAAGTGGGATATTTTTGGCTAACCACATCAACCACAAGTGTGTGGATTGTTATTAAAAAAACAACATAAAAAAGGAAGGAAAGGTTGTTTTTTATTATCGTTTGATTCATAAATTAAAGAATTGAAACAAGTTGTGGTGTGAGTTATTGGTCCTGATTGAAACCACAAACAACAACAACACGTACCCAATGTAATCCCACTTTGTGGGGTCTGGGGGGTCTGTCAAAGTCAAAGTCAACATATAAAGCCTTTAAGGCTATTCGTTGGCAATTATTACAAGCCTTAGGGTTGTTGATTTAAAAGACTAGAAACAAGAAACAAAGTCTCAAACACAAAGGCTAGAAGGATTGTTTAAAATTGAGAGACAGATTTACGCGTGGGGAATTTCAAGATTCTATGTTTCATTTTTGATCTTGAATTTAATTGTTTAAAATTTTGTACTTATATTTAAATAAGTTTGAAATTGTTTTGATTCTTGTTAGAAAGTTTAAATTAAACTTTGGAATCACATTATTTTTAAGAAAAATTGTTTTTAATTACTTCTGAACCGTTTAGTGTTTTTGAAAGAAAACCAAAGAAACGATGTCAAAATCAGGGGAAGAAACACAAGGAAATAAGCTCTATATCCCAATTTCAACGTCCGCTATTGAAGTCCACATATTATACCGCATGGGCAATTCGTATAAAAACCATACTTAAGGCAAACAGACTTTGGGAAATGATAGAACCTTGGCTAATACGCAAGCCGATGAAAAGAAAGACATGGTTGCGACTGCGTATTTATTTCAAGCTTTACCTGAAGAAATGGTATTACAAGTTGTAAAAGTGCTAAAGAGATTTGGGATGCACAAAGACAAGGCATTTTGGAGTGGATCGAGTGCAAAAGGTACGTCTTCAAACACTCAAAACATAATTTGAGATGTTGAAAATGAAAGAGGAAGACACTATCGATTCATTCACTGCTAAGTTAAATAGTATTGTCACAAGGGCAAGTGGTTTGAGATCAATATTTGATCAACCAGCCTTAGTACGCAAACTGTTAAGTTTAGTGCCGAAAAGGTTCGTTCAAATTGTTGCTACCATTGAACAATTTATTGATCTAGAAACTACAACTCTAGATGAGACAATTAGGAGATTAAAAGCCTTTGAGGAAAGGACCAATCTAATGGATGGAGGCCCAATGAACAATCAAGAGAAACTCTTGTTCACACACCACGACAAGAACTATGGTCGTGGAAGACGTTTTGAAAACCATGAACAGCGAAGATCTAAATTATCACAAGAAATTGGCGTGATGGAAAGATCAAGCAAGAAAAAGGAGAAGAAGCTCCTTCATATAATAACTTTAGAAAACAAAGAAAGGAGGAAAATGTCTCACAAAATAACTACATAAATTGAAATAATTATAGCAACCGAAACAAGCCTGGTAGAAACTTAAGCAAAGTAAAATGCTATAATTGTCAAAAGTTTGGACATTTTGCCTCAAATTGCCATGAACCAGATCATAGAGAAGAATAATCAAATCTCGTGCAAGAAGACGAGGAACCAACCCTCCTAATGGCAATTAAAGAAGATTGCTTGGATTATGAAGAATTTTCCTTAGATGAAGAGGAAACTAACTATAGCAATTATTAGTTCTCATTATCTAAATATTTTTTACACCCCATTTGCGGTGCATGCATATAATGTATATATGTGTGGACCACCAAAGGGCCAAAGTAAAATTGGACTAACTTTAATGTTATTTTACTTATTACGTGAAAATAATGTTAAAAGTGTTGGGTTTATTAACTTCAAACGATAACTATGAGCCGAGAACTCCTTCGAAGCAGCCTCTCTATCCCAACTGGGATAGGGGTAAGGTTTGTGTCCATCCTCCCCCCCCCCCCCCAGACCCTACTAAAAAGTGGAAATATACTGGGTAAGTTTGTTTGTTTGTTTGTTATCTAAATATTTTAATCATGAAAAATAAGAATGGATCATATGGAAAGAACAAGTTACTGAAATGAATATGAAAATTCATCATCCAAGCTTGTATTGCAAGCAAAAAGTAAAAATGATAAAGATTTTGGACTATGTCACAACAAAAGGAAATTAGAAAGAGTTTGTGTTGTCTCACCAAGATGTAAACCAATCAAGATTCAAGAAGTTGGTGTAGCACAAACGAAAGATGGAGGTAAACAAGTTAAAGACAATGATACTCGAGAAAGTTTTAAAGTCAATAAAGAATATGCTGTGATAAAGACAAAGCTATGAAAAGCAGAGAAGATGACATTTATCACAAAGGAAGAAAGCCGAAGTTTAAAGATAATGGAGGCTAAAGAGATGAAGATGAAGACTCAAACTTGGATTAACAATCAGGAGGGTGAATGTTAGTCATAATTGTTTTAAAACCAAGTGCGTCAAAGTTAAAGTGTTGTTTATATAAATAGGTTAAAGTTATGTTTGTGTTTAACTATGTAATATGTAATTATTAGAAGGGTTAAGAATGTAATATGTCAAATAGGATTAGGGTTATATATACCCATGTATGTATGTGTCTGATTTCATAATCGAAGATCAAAGATTTCATACGTATGTTTAATATTTCAAAATTCTCATTCTTCAATTATGTGTTCATTGAGATCTTGGGCATCAAAACATGTTGTATAATTAAGAATGCTTATTTAGCCAAAATTATTACCGATGCCGTGATATCTGGTCTTGTATAAGGGGTGGGCTGCTAACTGCCAGGTCAGCAAAACTAAGCAAAACGTCCAGCTCTGAGAGCAACTTTGCCAGATTCTCAAAAACCTGTACCATTGACCAGTCAACAACCATTCATAAAAACTATTACAGAACCAAAATGAAAAATAAAAGCAATTACCTCAGAAAACGTAGCTGCTGTTGCAACAACTCTAGCTACAAGCACCTTCTGACAGCTTTTATATTCTTCTAGAACCTTCTGGTATTGATCTCCTAATTTCTTCAGCTTGGTATTTGTAAATTTTACCCCATCTTTTCGGGTCTCAAGAATAATAAAATGGGCATTAAGCTTCTTCCTTACTTTTTGTTCTTCCTTCTTTGTGATTCTAAATGCATGTCCAAACTGAGTACCCTTATCCATCTTTAAAGCCTTATCAAGAGCTAGATCAAGATCATCAGCAGTTTGTTTATGCAAATTATGTATTTGTTGTTCTAGTGATTCTTGCTCGTTTTTCAGGTCTGATAACTGAGAGTCATAAACAGGTGAAATCATGTACTCTCCATTTTCAAGTTGGTCAAGGTCAACAGAAACCTCCACAAGACCAATAAACTTACTTAAGTGATCCTCATTACTTAAATAATTGAAACGATCCATGTATCTTTCCTTAATTAGTGATGCAAACCGACCATTGTATTGTTCCATTGCACTTTTAATGTATGGAAATCTGATGCTTGACTGCACACAAAAAAGTAGTTGCATACAAAAATTATATAAAAAGATGCAAAAAATAAATAAATAAAATCATAAAGATACTCACCTGATAAAGCTTGACGATATGTAATAAACTAGCTTTTCGTTTCTCAATAATACGCACCATTCGTTCAATGTCACATATTCTTTTCAAATGCTGCCTTAAATCCTGACGTAAAGCAGTGTCCTCAACAAATGCTTGCACCAAATCCAATCTTATATTAATCTCTTTGACATCCAACAAAGGTTGTTTTAACCACATGTGTAGTAACCTTCTACCCATGCCAGATGTACATGTTCTATTCATGAGACCAAACAGACTAAAATTCTTGTTGGCATCTGTTTTACTCTCCATAACATTCAATGCCCTCATAGCAGCAGAGTCTAATCTCATGAAACTGTTAAGATTAAACTGGCTGATAGTATAGTTTCCATAGTTGTTTTCATCAGAAAGTAACTCGGCATAAGATAATAATGCCCCTAAAGCCATAGGTGCAAATTTAAAAGCAGAAACTAGATCACGAACCGGTTCATTTGAACCTTTGATTAGTCTACCAGATCTTGGGTTAAATCTCGGCCTTTAACTCGGCTTTCTTTCTTTCAGTTACCATCACACCACACTTTGCCATTACATCATACAAAGGCTTACACTCACTTGATTTTGCGATTTCAGTAGGTAAAACACATTCTTTGCACCCAAGAGAAACTAAAGCAGATTCAACATTTGTAAAGTGGTTATCATCATGAAATTCAGCAATTCCAAGCAGCCGTTTAGCAAGATCAACATAGCCTAATCCAATGGTGCATCCGGCTTCACAAAAATTTGGAATTATGGCAACTATTACTGGTGAATCTTGCATATCATTTTTTGCAAATAAAATGTCTTCAAAGCTGTTGAGATTACCAGGGGTTCCTCTTTTTATTAGTCTCCAATTTGACCACACTGCCCTCATATAATTCAAGACTATGATCGGTTCTTTCTAGTAAAAAGATCGCGAACAATAGTTTCAAACATATTTTTGCTTACGCTCACACTAGATAAAGCATCAAGCCCATTACCAATTTGTTTTAAGACTGTTGTTGTATGATAATATGTGCTTGCAATAAATGAAGCCTTCTCACCATGAACTGTGAAGTAATCCTATTAAGATTCATTAAAGAATGTTACGTAATATACAATGATGTGTTATGTATCGATGAAAAGACAGGAGAAACAAAGAAGAAAAAGTTAAACATAGTAACAGTTTAAATATGCTAATATTAAAAAAAGAAAAAAAAGAATATGTAGTTAAAGAAAAAGGATCAGTATATAAGTGTATAAGAAACACCTACAAAATAGAATCAACAACACATGGAAAGTCTAAAATTTCCTTTAGTTGATTAGAAACAATCCAATCACCAACCTAGGTTTCTGTATTAATTTCCATAACTAAGCTTAGATATAATTGCCCATATCAAACATACATAAAAGAAACAAGAAAAATAACTTTTGCTTGACAAACATGGTAATGAAATAACATATATACATTGTTATCATGACAATATCATTAAGAGGTTTATATCTAAACCAGTCAGTTTAGACCGTTTGTTTCAAAAAAAAAAAAATCTAAATGGGGAGCATGTATCTGAATAAACCTCTAATGAACCAGCCTTTAAGATATGTCTTAATTAAAAAAGAAAAAATAGTGGACTAAAAAAACCCTCATTACGTTCAAGCTTCCAACCCAACCCTAGATCTTCATCATTGGCCATCACCCTAGAATCTAGATATCGACAAACAGCCCTCCGTCGGCTCTCCTCCTCCAACACACCCATTCATGGAGCCTTATCCCCCGTCGGCCTCATCCCTACCGTCGGTCACCTCTCCTCCTCGCACACATTCGTGGAGCCTTATCTCCCGTCGATCTCATCCCTACCGTCAGACTCACTTCAAAAGGT
This sequence comes from Mikania micrantha, assembly GCA_009363875.1. Taxonomy (NCBI): domain Eukaryota; kingdom Viridiplantae; phylum Streptophyta; class Magnoliopsida; order Asterales; family Asteraceae; genus Mikania; species Mikania micrantha. The sequence continues at coordinate 6,516 of SZYD01000764.1, read as the reverse complement.
AAGTTCTTCCGCGCTTTTTTGTCTTGTTTGAGTTTTATGCTTGATTTTCGTTTCTTGTTTTATTTCTTGTATGGTTTATGCATGATTTAGAAAGGTATTATACATCTGAATTGACTTGATAGAAAGATTTGTAGGATGTTTGGCTTGTATGAGAATGATTTCTTTATGAATAAAAGAATTAGGATGAATGATTTCTTGTATGAAATCTTTTATGCAATGTTTGGCTTGGTCTTAATTTGCATTTCCAGAATGCAGACCATTGATGTAGCCATTGAAATTGGAGAGATAATGATAGAAAGATTTGTAGGATGTGTTTGAAAGAAAATACTTCAGAAAGGTAAAATTGTCATTCTGCATAGTCGTTCAGAAGTTCAACCAAACAACCTTAACTGGTTGAACACTTACTGCTTCAAAGCCTCTTAACCATTCATACATTTTATTGATTAAGCACTTAATGACACAGAGGTTACCAAACGACCCCTTAGTCTATGTATTTCACAACTTATTTCAGAAACACCTGTACCCTCAAATGTATGTACAAAATTTATTTCTCACACTGAAATGATACGACTTTAGGGATTAGGAAAACTACGAGAAATGTTTTATTTTATGCTTTTGTGTTTACTTCACATATCAAACGTTTGCTAAACGTTTATGTTTACAGAATACTAAATTCATTTACAAATTTGGTAAAAATCACTACAAAACGTAAATCTTGATTTTAAATCTTTCATAGCTTACAAAAATGGTTAAGAAAGGGAAAAAAAATTAATGTAAGTTGTTATAGTATTGAAGTTAAGCTTTAAGGCCTGGCATAACAGAATATTTGTCCTACTTTTAAATTGTCAATTTATGTTCAAAAACTAGACCAATATGTAATAACCATTTTGAATTTTTATCAAAACAAAATCACAACTCTCTTTATGTTACCAAACAACATGCAAAATTGCAAACATAAAATAGATAATCCAAGGTTCCAAAAAAAGGCCTAGAAGCTTAAACCAATTTTTAACCTTAATATCAATAATCCAGCTAAGAAGTTAACCTCCAAGTAAGTGGAGTAGTGGTTAAGAAATAAATAGATAATCTAGAGGTCCGAAGATCAAACTCTGCTTATTTTTTGTACTAGATTTTTATTTTTTTTGCACTAGATTCTTTTTTTATTCTGTATTCTTTTTTGTACTGAATATTTGTATTTTTTGTACTGTATTTAGTTTTTTGTACTACATTTTTATTTTTTTGTACATGATTTTATTTTTTTGTACTAGATTCTTTTGTGCTTGATTTTTGATATTTTTGTACTGGATTTTGCCTAAGAGTAAGAACCAATAGGAGCTTGACATGTGGCAAGCTAAAATATAAAAATATGTGTGTGTGTGTGTCTATATATATTTGTATTGTATTTTGTTTTTTGTACTACATTTTTTATTTTTGTATACAGGATTTTATTTTTTTGTACTAGATTTTTTGTACTGGATTTTGCCTAAGAAGTAAGAAGAGCAAGAACAATAGGAGCTTGACATGTGGCATGCTAAAATATAAAAATAATAATTTGTGTGTGTGTGTGTATCTCTGCGTGTGTATATATATAGAGTGAGGTTAACGTACAAAGTGATAATTTGTTAAAAAGTGTAAAAAACAAAGTGTTGTTATAAAATAATAAAGTGTTATTATAATATTTAACAGTTCTTTGTTAATAATAGCATTTCGTTATTTATAATAACACTTGTTTTTTGTACTTTTAGAAAACTATCAATTTTATTTGATCCTAACACTATATATATATACATATATATATATATATATATGACTTTGAAAAATTATGTAAATATTCCAATCCTAATAATCCTAGTCCTAGCCCCACCACCCGACTAGCGCCGTGCAATTTCTAATTATCACATAGATGCACACATGCTACCTCTGGGATGCCCTAAACTTTATAAATAGTTTACAAATTTTTTCATTTGTGCATAAATAATTACTAAAAAGAATGATCATTTAAGTAGCTAAATTTATAATAAACATATCAGAAGGCGTATATTAAAAAATTTTACCCGTCGATCAAAAAAGCGAACGGCATTTGCATCTACACAAACAAAATTCAGTTTTAGACCAAACTTCTGAACTGGCATTAACAGTGTTCTACGATTATTAGATCAATAAGCATATACGAGTTCTTGAACACTTACTGTAGGTAATTCTTGAAAAACGTGAGAAACCCTTGAGCTTGTTTCGCATCTACATAAATCAAAACACAATATTCAATCAAGTTTTGAGGATCATCTATTTAAGGTTCACGTCATTTGAGTGAAGAAAAAACTGAGATAAGATGTTAACCTAATTTGAGGTCGGGAAGCTTGTTGTGATCCTGTAAATCTGCATCCATGCTCGATTGTTGGTGAAAAAACAACAAAAGTAAGAAGTAAATTAGGGTTTTCTGAGGTCGCTGAATTTGGGGGAGTGTCTCGGGCGGGAAAGGGAAGTGGCGGTAGTGTGTGAAGAGATCAGATGTACTTAATAAACGCGCGTGTAGTTCTTATTTATTATTTAACTAAGTCAAATACCCCTGTATTAAACGAGTTAAATAAAAAAAAATTAAACAGTTAATAATAAATGATTAATAATTTATATAGTTTAATACATAAGTAATAAAATAAAAATAATTATTTATTTAAATGCTAAGTTTATCGAAGTTTGTTTTTTGAATGTTTCGTTTTGAAAAACAATTATTGAATATTTTTATATTTTATAATAATTTGGATTGTAAAAAAATGTACTCTTTTAAAATTAATATATTTTTAATGCTTTAAAAACCTTTTTAATTTAAAATGTATAAAAATATTTAATATTTAATATTATTATTATTGAATATGGGTGTATTTAATAGAAGAGAGAAGCAAGAAAATTTTATAAGAATAATCTAGAAAAGTGACATGTGACACATTTTATTTTGATTTATTAGTATAGATAGATTTGGTACTATAAATTAAGAATTAATTTTGTATTTGAAATAAAATTAATCATGAACCTTTAAATAAACTTGTGTTATTGTTTAAGAACTTACATTTAGTTCTTTAAGTAACATCAAGTTCAAAATTATATTACTTAAAATATTTATAAATAAAACATTACTGATACTAATAGTTTTTATGAGTAATTTTAAAAACTTTTAAACATTTAATACGATTGTATGATTTGCATGATAGAAATACTCGGTATAAATAAAATAATAAAGTAAGTAATCTTATAAAAATCTAAGTTATATGTATCAAATTTAGCTCAATCACACTAGAGATCATATCCGCAATCTACTCACAAAACAAACAGGAATAGAGAGTTGTATAAAATGTCTGCAAAACATGCTAACAATGCAATGATATATTATTCGTAATTGTAAGTTTGCACAAATTGAACATCAGTAAATGTTATAACTGTGAAACACTTGAATTCCGTAAATATTGCAAGTGTACACAAGTTGAACACCACTAAATATTCCATATGTGCAACATTTTTTTATTCGCAAAATGTGAAATTGCAATAGTTGAGCATCCACAGATGTTCTAACTGTGCATCAGATGCTTATCCGAAATGTGTGCATAAAGTTAACATTTGTTAATGTTAACTGTGCAAATTGTTATAAACTTATGTAATATTTCCAAAAAAAAAAACTATGATAGCGTAATACAATGTTGTAGTTTCTCATTGTAGAGGTGCTAATTAAGCATCATCATATCGTCCACAAATGCATGTCATTGCACAAGTTATCATTGGCAAATGATATTAATTGTGCTACTATTGTCTTGTGTACATACATAAATGATTGTTAGAGCATCAATTCAATCATCGGTAAAAGAATTACGTGCAAAGTTTTCATTCGTAAAGTGTCAATTATGCATATGTTCGTATTCATGTGTTGTAAAAATCTGACTCTTAAGCAACAACACTTGTTGAAAATGCAACATTTTGAACGACATTCATTCTTTTATTTATCCAATAATCTCCCTTAAGGATGATGCTTCAAAAACCTATATTATTTTATTTACAAAACATTTCTATCAAAAAAAAAAATTGCTCTTTATTACATCTTCTTAGCTGGGGGTCTTCAAAACTGGTTGTCATTGGACCTTCAAAATTGATGTTATCATAGCATTGTCATTATTTGTATCTTTGTTTAGAGCTATTATATCAGACTTTGAGACTTGCATAACATCACCCTCACTCAATATGTATAATTAAGTTTCCCATATACATTTATAGAAATTCCTACGATATTTCCAATTGATGTAGGCTGTAGAATTAAGTCTAACATTGCTATGCGAGTTGCGATCTTTTCGTATACAGTTGCTAATGTTTTTTATCAAACAAATGAACACACAGAGATTAGCAACTGCAAACTGATTGAAAACTTGTCAAACTTTTGTGGTTAAAAATTGTACATAGGTAGGATCAAGTAGTTTTATTTCATAAGGACTAAACAACTTAGTATCATAGTGTTCTTTTCATTTTCTCTTTTGTGCAAAACTAGTTCAAGATTTCACAAAAACATGGAGTTATTGGAAATGATTGATGATCCTATTCTATGATTTTTGCTCTTCGTTAAACTTAACCCTTTTTTTACAGAAAAGACATCATTCTCAACTTTTTATCATTTTCTTCCTTTAATTGTGCTTCATATTTCTTGGCTCTTTTTATTTTCTTTTGCTCAAGTGGAATGTAAATTTACAAAAACAACCTTACCCAGTATATTCCCACTTTTCAGTAGGGTCTGGGGGAAATGATAGATACAAACCTTACCCATATCCCAATTGGGATAAGAGGCTGCTCCGAAAGAGTTTCCGGCTCAAAGTTATCGTTTGAAGTTGATCATCCCAATGATTTTAACGTTATTTTCACAAAATAATTAAAATAACGTTAAAATTAGTGCCCTTTTACTAATCATGATAAATATCAGTACCCTTTAAATTAATCATCATCATAATCAGTTTGTGTCAAATAATCATGATCTAGTAATGTTGTAATCTCATTTGCATAGGTAAGAAATTGAACTCCCCTAATGACTCCCTTGATAAAAAGAAAAAAGAGTCCCAAAGGTAGACATATTTTCATGCAATTACTTTCTAATCAAATTTTCTTTAGGAGAAGACATATATGCAATTAGTTACTCATAGGTTTGTCCCTCTTCTATAATGTCCTGGCACAGTCATTAGTAGCCTCAAGCCTTGGAACCATATTATGAAATCGCCTTGTCATGGTTCTTGAGGCCTGGTTCATCGATCTACAATCATAGTTATACCTCATAACCTGCCGTTTGATTCACAAGGTTAGGAGCAGGGCATCAAAGAGGAACCCACTTCTAGTAAATGAGATCGAAGCCCTGATCCTGTAGAGGACGTCGGTCCTTCGAGTGTTTGTCATGGTTAATAGAATAATTGCAATTGGATATTGAAACAACTCCAATACCCTTGATAGGGGTAACCCATAGAACGAGAGATACTTGGAGAAGAAAAAGGAATTCAAAGATATGTAATATATATATGAAATGAAAATATATAGTTTCATGCAAAATACAAAGACTCCTCTAACTAACAAAACAAAACATAATATTCTCTTAACTTAATAATAAATAAACATCGTAACACAAACTCACATTCAAACGATTAAAAACTAGCAAATGTTGATCATTATAAAATTGAATCAGAATTTCTGTTAAATTTATTTTATTTTTTTGATTTATGAGATCTCTAATTTATACTGAATTTAATAAAAAAATAATAAAAAAAGCAGAAGTTAAAATTTATTAACAAAAAATATTAATATGAAGTCTTTGATATTTGTTAAGTCTATATTAAGTAAAATTATATTTCTTTAAAAATATAATATTATATTATTTAAAACATGCAAAATAAGTATAAAACTAATGGGTTAAAAAAGAAAAAAAAGTTATATGATAAAAAAAAGACAAAAATATAATGTGAATTATGTCTTTCGTTGTCTAAGACGGAAATGTGTAGTTTCATGTTGTACCTTCATTGAAGGAGTGTTTCTTAGGGATTTTTCTAATCAGGGTTAGATTATTTGGGCCGGTTCATTCGGGTTTTTTGTTATAGGAATTCTACTCGTTTACCGATCGGTATTCAGGTTTTTAAATACAAGTTTACAATACATATTTTACAATTTAAATTAACATGAATATTTTTTTTAAATAGCATGAAAAAATCAAAGAAAAACACTCTTAATATTTCTTTCGTTAAAATACATGCTGTAAAACATATATTAACTAAAAGAAATGTCAAATAAAATTAACACTAGACCAACCGAATTAAACAATCGTATAAGCAAAAAAAAAAAACATCGTAAAACCAAAGTATACCCAACGAAACAAAACATCATGTTTATAACATAAACATAACGTGTGAGAAAAAATAGAATAATTGGTTTATTATGTATGTATATCGTATATGTATAATTGACATTTTGCTTATGTAAATTCAGATTAGTCAGGATAACTCGATTAAC